>JAGKTI010023967.1:0-14572 GCA_018397915.1 Birgus latro
ATATATTCATTTATATAACTTTATTCACCTCCAGACCGGAGTTTCGGTGTTATACTTTGGTAGGAGATCTATCATATGTGTAGAAAAAATTATCAGACAACTAAATAAGTATGTATGTGGTGTGGTAAGGGCGATATAATGAGGAAATGGTAATTATCCTAGTAGTTGGCATCGTTGCCCGGGGCTCGCACATGAACTGCCAGGGAAGACCGTGTATAAGTTCTGAATTTTATTTTATTCTTCATATTTACTCCTACTCCCAGATTGGAATCGCAACATTATTTTGCTGCATATTTACTTTACTGTATAGAATACCATTAGGGAGTTCAAATAAGCGTATAGGTCGTAAGGATGGGCGAGAAAATGAGGAGGAAGATAAAGGGGATGGTGGTGTTTGGCATCATTTTGGGGAAGCTTCTGGAGCGTCAGAGGAAGCTGGCTGACTTGTGAGCTCTTGCTTAGAGAGAAGACGCTGAACAAGCGGTCCGTCAATTATTCAGTTTTATTTCCATAGTGCGGCTTCTACATGCTTCCAGTTGCATGCCTATGCTTCGCTGGAGTCACCGAGAAGCTGGGGGGACAACGATGGCTTCAGATACACCCCGACGGAGGGTGAAAGGTGAGGAGAGACGGTTTGTCGCTTGCCCTTGCTGAGAATTTTCGAGAATCAAGATGGGCTGTTCACCAACCCTCCCATGCTGGACATGTACTGACTTTGCCATGTGCATTTAATTTCATTTTTTTAATATGTATGTATGTATGTATCCACAGATATGCTTGTTTTATTTTTTTTCTTTGTCCAGGTAGCTCACATTGGCGCGTCTGGGAGTTTTGATTTGGTAATATTTTCCATATAACTATGATCCTAATGAGAACATGATATTCTTACATTAAGAGATTTATTGTTATATGCATGTAATTATTCCTATGTGCTTATTTTTTATTCATTTAGCAGCAGAAACCAGCAACAGCAGCAGCAGTAGTAGTAGTAGTAGTAGTAGTAGTAGTAGTAGTATGCTTTGCTTCTGCTTAATTGATTGGAAATGCATGTATTTATTCCTATGTGCCAATTTTTTTTTCTTTAGCACTAGTACACAACAGTAGTAATGGAACTGAAATATTGTAAAAAGAGTATGCTTTGCTTCTTCATAATGATTGCCTTGCATGACAGTTCGCTAAAAGATAAAGATAAGGGAAAAAAAGTAAAAAAATAATAATTGAAATTCATACGAGATGCCATAAAATTCCTTATCATATCAGGGTGGTATTGCACCATTAATTACTTGACTGACACAGGTAAAGAAATTTCTTGCCCTGCTGTGGTAGAACTTGTAATGAAGGTAAGTGTTTCCTGCAATAAATCACATTTTACGATATCAATACGAGTAATCCAACCCAAAATTTTATACCCATAATCAGATAATAAAATTAGTAATCTTAATTACTATATCTTGTTTCACGGTAACGGTGACTAAATTCAAACTGAGCATAAGGAAACCGGTATTCCTTGGAAGAATGTTCATTGATCCCGAAATTGCCTGTGCAACGACGCCTTTTCCCTGCTAGATTTATAACTTCAAAGTTTTTATTGTCTAGGTATAAAAATAAGAATATTATTTTTTTTTTTTGAAAGATTGTAGTAATAGTATTGGTATTCCATCATTCTTTTAAAGCTACTACTTGGATTTTGTATATAGCGCTTTATATCAATATCCCAATTTAAAGCTTAGAGATGGGAAAACCTACTCATGTGGACATTATGTTTTTCATTGTATATTTAGATATAATTCATCCCATTGAAAAATCCTTGGCACGATGAAATTAAAAAACAGAAATATAGCAAACCTCATCAGGTTGAATTTGGCAATTCTGTTTACATCTGAGCTCGGGTTTAAACGTGGTGTAAGTTGTTGGTGTCACATTCTCCCAATATTTTGCCCTAATTCCGTAATGGCGCCGAAAGGAAAGGGATCTGGCCACAGTAAGGTCCCTGAGAGGTTGACTGCTTAGATATCAGTTTTATGAGTAGTCACCGACTATAATATGCTAAATGAGAGCCTGGGAAGGATGCTCGGATTTGTCTCTTGGAGATTGCAAGCATCAGCAATTTTTGATATTACTTTACAAGTGGACAGTACGCGGTTCAGGAATATTTGCACCATTAACATATAGTCTGTTCCCCAAGGATCATAATGAACCCCCATTACCCCAGTCGGAAATTAGTTTTTTACTCCTGAAGGTTAGGTTAGGTTTGGTTTGGTTAGGAAAATAAATTTAGTTTCCGACAAAAGGCCATAAAAGAAAATTGTCTTAGAATTGTCCAAAATACCGCAAAATGGATCAAAACATCGTAATTCCCAATTGTCCGAAAGTACAAATTTACCCAGTATTCATACTAGGTAATTTTTGTATTTCTTTTGCAAATAGTCACTATTTCTTACTACACTATATCAGACGAAACAAATTAAAGCTTAGATACCTGGAGGCCATTTTTAAGGTAAGTAATGTTATCAGATTGTAGCTAGAGGGAAATAAGTGAAGATTAGGGATTTCTCAGATATTGTTTCGGGTTTGGGAAAAGTTCAGGGAAAGCACATTCATGGATTACATATTTTTCCTCTGTATTGTGCAGTGGATTTGTCTGAATCACCACTTGTGTATGTAAAAAATGACGAGAGAGGTTACAATGACAAGACAGGTAAGATAAGATTTTTCTGTTGGTTAATGTATAGGATAAAAGTCTCACCTTCAGGTCAGTCATTAATGTATCAGTTGTTAATAATGTCAAACTACGATCATATACGGCCCTAACAATTTAATGGCGATTGTTTGAAAATTTGTCATCTCTGAAATCCTCGTAAAATGGAACCATTTTAAAAAATCGATTAATAAATGTTTGGGTCAGTCATTAACGTATCTGTTTTTATGAATGTTGCAATGCATGAATATGGTATAAGGCCGTAAAAATGTACTGAGGATAGTTTGAAACACTTTTTTTCTTTTTTTGAATTTCTCATACCATGGATAAGAATTTTTGCTGATTAATGTATGAACTAAAAGTTACATCACCAGTTCAGTCATTAAACATCAGTATAACCACTTATCCGTGGGCCGTCACTTTCGTGACGCTCGTTGGCGATGGCTCGAGCCGTGGGGCGTCACTTGGGTGCCTCTGTTTTCTTTTTAATTGGCCAGGGCCTTCAATTATAAATATTTATAATAAAATGTAGGAGAGTCCTGAGTCCTATTTATATCACTCAGGCTAGTTTGGGCCGATATTTTATAAAAATAAGTCAGAGCACGAATTACCACCGGCAGGAAGAGCCAGGACCGCCTCACACAACCCCGCGGTTTAGGGGTTAAAGTGCTGAAATATGTGAATATACTGCCCTTAAAAATTTTCGGAGAATTGTTCGGAAATTTGTCTTGGCTATATTGCTCGTAACCTGGTTAGGAATTGCTTCATTGGTTAACGTATAGGGTAAAATGTAATCTTTTGGAGCGTTATCATGTTTATGCATTACAGTAATTTTTAAAAGGCTGGAATAGGTGAATGTACTGCCTTTAAAATTTACCTGGGTGTTTTAGGAAATTCATTTTGGCTGGATTTCTCAAACTTGGGCAAAATTTTTCCATTAGGTAATATATAGGATAAAAGTTTTATGATGAGTTGTAAAAAATGTCAAAATATGAGAATATACGGCCCTAAAATTGTACTGAGGTTTGAAAATTTGTTTGCTGGATTGCTCGTAAAATGGGTACAGTAATACTTGTTTGATTAGACCAAAAGTTTCATCTTGGGGCAAATTTATGCATCATCTGTTAATGGTGAAATACGTGAATGTACAACCTTAAAAATTTATTGGGGATTATTTGGAAATTAGTTCTAGCTGGATTGCTTGTAAATATTTTTGAGTTGAATTGCTCGTAATGAGTGGAAGTGGTTTGATTTGTTAATTCTACAAGCACTGTCATTTTGTATTTGGTATCTCAGGAAAAATTTAGGAACATCATTTGATATAGCAAAGTGTATCGTTTTGGTATCAGTTTACTTTCGTACACCTTTTGTTTGAGAATTTAGGATGTGCAATTTTTAGATGCAAAAATTGTAGGGAACATGATTTTATCGACAGCAGTTGATACTTTATGCAACATATAGCTACTTTTGGTATTACAGTAAGACCTCACTATAACGGACTAATTGGGGTCCAAACCATTCCGAAAAATGCGAAATTCTGATAAAAGCGACATTCGGACTTCCCCCTGCTAATCTGGACTTTTTCCGATATATAGGACATTAGTCCACATTAAATGACTGGTTTTTAAACTGTTTTGACTACCATTGTGGTGCTGTACTGTGTTATAACTTCATTACATTAGTCAGATGGTATAATATTTATAATAATTCTTGGGTGAGAAGTGGTTGGAAGAAGTTCAGGGAACTGTTGCCTCTCCTGACATTGAGAGGACTCTCCTTACGTGCTAAAGGGTCTTTGTATGCGGCATGTGTTAGGAGTGTGATGCTGTATGGTAGTGAGACCTGGGCTGTAAAGGAAGAGGATATTCGCAGGCTTAAACGTACAGAAATGACAATGATTAGGTGGATGTGCAGTGCGTCCCTGCGTGCAAGGCCTGGGGTGGCTGGGTTTACGATAGAAGAGTTGAGAGGTAGGATGGGACTGGAGTGTATTGGTGTTGTGATGAGAGGTAGGCTGAGGTGGTTTGGACATGTGGAGAGGATGGGGGATGATAATTGGGAGCAGAGGGTGAGAAGTGTTAATATTGGGGAAGGGGGTGGGAGGGGTAGACCGAGAAAGACATGGGACAAGGTCATTAAGTGTGACCTGAGGGTTAAGAGACTGAACAGGAAGGCTGCCAAAGATCGAGCAGCATGGAGAGCCGCCATTAGGTGACCAAGGCCAACGCATGCAAGCATGTTGGAGCCTTCAACAACGAAACGAAACGTACTGTACAGTGATAAACATGTCTTTTATTTACCTTATTGTGGTGAACATAGCTGAAGTGGTCATGACTGCTTCTGGCTTTATCGGACTTTTTCCGATATATAGGAACTTTGTCCAGTAGTTCCTCGAGTCCGATAAAAGCAAATTCCGGTCTACTGAAGTCCGACATATCGAGGTTTTACTGTAGTTTACATGTATAGCCATGGAGTTTTGGAAATTTAGGGTGTGCAGTTGGTGGATATAACAATAATTGAGTATTTTTCAAGATAACGAGGACTGAAGGATGCCAAAATTAGGTTAGAGTCTTATCGTAGTTAGGTTGTATTGGGATTTACAGTAGACCCTCACTGTAATGAACTAATTGGGGGAAAGCCTGATCTGATAAGGCTGATAGTCCGTTATGTCTGATGCCTCTCTCTCTCTCTCTCCCCCCAAGTGAGATGTCAAGTACAGGTATACCCTGATTTAACAATGCAGTGCAATTGGTTAAGTAAAATCCCATCATTAGGCAGGATCTAGGGATGCTTTCTTAAGCCTTGGGTTTCCCTCTCAGCCAAGTCCTAAACCCACCCAGATGAGTCCAAAATCAAGTTTAAAGCTAAGGTAAATGGCCTAACAGCTTGAAAGAAGCTAACCTAAGCCTAACACCAGTAAATAACTAACTAAAACCAACAAATAAAATCTGAAAACGGCCAAATGTCTGGAAAAAAACGATTTTAGTAAACTGTACCCCAAAATGAGTGTTCACCCCACTTTTGGCTAAAACATCAATCTGACTGTTCACCCCACTTTTGGCTAAAACATCGATCTAAGTCAAAAAACAGCTTATTAATCAATCTAAACACACAATTTTAGTCTGTCATCAGAATCGAGGGGAATAAACATAAAAAACCGTCATTAAATCAGGGTTTGGCCATCATTAGGCGGGTATGGTGGTATTTCTACCCCCATCGCTAAGCAGGGGTGTCACATCTAGGGGTATCGTATATTGAGGTACAACTGTACATGCTTGAAATTAAATGATCACAAGAGCATACAGTATTATAGTACTGTAGTAAAATGAAAACTGTACCCATTTTATACTAACTTGGCCAATACTTTTTGCCCTTTTGGAGCTTACTTCACATCCTTATTGTAGCACAATCATTATTCAGTACTGTATACGATAGAAGAGTTGAGATGGGACTGGAGTGTATTGGTGTTGTGATGAGGAGAGGTAGGCTGAGGTGGTTTGGACATGTGGAGAGGATGGGGGATGATAATTGGGTGCAGAGGGTGAGAAGTGTTAATATTGGGGGAGGGGTTGGGAGGGGTAGACCGAGAAAGACATGGGACGAGGTCATTAAATGTGACTTAAGGGTTAAGGGACTGAATAGGGAGGCTGCCAGAGATCGAGCAGCGTGGAGAGCCACCATTAGGTGACCAAGGCCGACACATGCAAGCATGTTGGAGCCTTCAAAAACGAAAACGAAAACGTATTACTCTACAGTCAGGTCCCGCAACACCCCGCAAGTGTTGAATTCCTTGAATAGCCCAAACCTACTGCAGAAGTCACTGATTTAAATGTTTTAGTTATTCCTGTTACCTACAAACCCACTGTGACACCTGTAAATGCATTTTATGGTACGTTAACCCTTTCATACACGGGGGCCTGGTGAAGAATCCAACCGCTCACACTCTTTCGATGCAGGATTTGTCCAGGTGAAATCCAACCGCGCGCACTCTTTTGACTCAGGATTCGTCCAAGTGAAATCAACCGCTCACACTCTTTCGACGTAGGTTGAGTCCAACCATATAATTTGTTGTATTTTCTTTTCTCACAACAATTTGTTGTTTGATCTTCCTAATGAATGGAAACAAATATCTAAAGAAGAAAAAAAAAGAATTACCATATTGTGTCATTCACGTATATATTCAGTGCTCATCTACTCACAGACGTATAAACATTTCAGCAATGATTACAGAATATTGTAGGGCATTTATCTGCGATCCATTTCGTAAAAAAATGACACTCTTAGCTATATTAAAAAAAAATTTTTATGGCATACGGAATAACAACAGTCGTTCATCACATCTTGTCTGCTTTGAGTGAACTGTTTTGTATACAGTAATCCCTCCAATATCCATTGTAATAGAGCCAAAGGCATGTCCGAATATTGGTTTTGTTCGGATATTGGTCCTGAAGCTCCAGCACTGGTTTTTCATGACCCTAACCTAACCTAACCTAAATCAGAAAACTACCTTCCTACCTCCCTAGTGGACATGTATAGCACTTATTTAGGTCCCTTTTCACATAAATAATGCACACATAGCATGAATTTATTGAATGTTAACCAAAAAATGATGATTTAGGAGTGAGTGAGTCATAGGAGCTCAGAACTTGCCATCATAGTATAAGTAAGTATCGGACATGGAAATCATCCTTTCTCACATTTTATGCATTAAATTATTGGATACAAAGCATCAAATACAGTAAATGATGTTAATTGCTACCAGAAAAATGGTTAGGTTAGGTTAAGTTAGGTTAGGTTTGGTTAGGTTAGGTTAGGTTATGACCGGACATGAAATTCACTGCTTCAACCTTTTTCATAGCTGGTGCACTTAATAACCATGCGTGAAAGAATTAAATTAAAAGCAGGAAATTATGATTAACACAATGTTAGGTTAGGTTAGGTTAGGACCGGACATGAAATTCACTGTTTCAACCTTTTTTCTAGCTGTTTTACTTAAGAACCATGCATGGAAAAATTAAATAGCAAGCAGGAAATTATGATTAATATTTAGGGTAATTTTTTAACACATGTACAGTATGATGAAAACAGGTTAGGCATGAAAATCTTTATGGTAACCATAGGTTAGGTTAGGTTAGGTTAGGACCGGACATGAAATTCACATCTTCCACCTTTTTTCTAGCTGTTTTACTTAAGAACCATGCTTGGAAAAATTAAATTGCAAGCAGGAAATTATGATTAACATTTAGGGTAATTTCTTAACACATGTACAGCATGATGAAAACAGGTTAGGCATGAAAATCTTTAAGGTAACCATAGGTTAGGTTAGGTTATGACCGGACATGAAATTAACTGCTTCCACCTTTTTTCTAGCTGTTTTACTTAAGAACCATGCATGGAAAAATTAAATTGTAAGCAGGAAATTATGATTAACATTTAGGGTAATTTCTTAACACATGTACAACATGATGAAAACAGGTTAGGCATGAAAATCTTTATGGTAACCATAGGTTAGGTTAGGTTATGACCGGACATGAAATTAACTGCTTCAACCTTTTTTCTAGCTGTTTTACTTAAGAACCATGCATGGAAAAATTAAATAGGAAGCAGGAAATTATGATTTAACATTTTCAGTAATTTTTTAACGCATGTACAGCTTGATGAAAACACGTTTGGCATGAAAATCTTTATGGTAACCATAGGTTAGGTTAGGTTAGGACCGGACATGAAATTAACTGCTTCAACCTTTTTTCTAGCTGTTTTACTTAAGAATCATGCATGGAAAAAGTAAATAGCAAGCAGGAAATTATGATTAACATTTTCGGTAATTTTTTAACACATGTACAGCATGATGAAAACAACAGGTTAGGCATGAAGTTAGGGTACTTACGAACAAAAAGCGGCCGTCCTGATGTAATAACCCACTCTATCATCTCAGACTCTGACAGGAAGACGTTGCACCTGACACACCTTTCCACTTGAGAATCACCAGCACTTCTCACCAATACTTTCACCAAGGTTTTTTTTTTTTTATAACTGGAATAACATCACTTCACTGCACTGTACACAACAGTAAATTCCCGTGTGGTCTAGTGACGATCCATGGAGCCTTGTGAACTTCTCAGCAGCAGCTTTCAGCTCCGTTCCACGTACCAACACACCAGCAGCACGTTGTTGTCGATACGAAATCAACATGGAGCGGTCGATGTCTTCATACTTAGGAGTAAACATCACCTTCCTCTGCACGTTTCGTCTGGTCTTCGATGCGAAATCAGCCGTGTACTGCTGTAGTTTGTCTCGGGACTTCTTGATATCAAACAAGGTGGAGCGAGGGAGGTTGAACTCACGTAAGATGCGCCCTGTTGACCAGCCGGCATCCACCTTGTCCAATATCTGCCTCTTCTTCTCCAGAGTCAGAACCACTCTCTTCCTCTTCTCAGGAGGCGGGGCCATCATCACACACATGATGAAGAAGGTGAAGAGCAGTATCAAGCACTGTAGGAGGTAGGGTATCACCACAAAAGCAGTCACTTCGGCCGACATTTTCGGAGTTGTTCACGAGGGAGGAGGGGAGTGGGTAATGGCGACCGATAGTGGTGCCACGAGTGTAAACAGAGCGGATCAGCGTGCGCGGGAAATTCAAACTGACGCGGTCCCAAAAAATCGAAAATTAATCGATTTTTTTCAGATTTTTTTGCATTTTGAGGGTTGCACAGGCCAGAATAACCGAATAGTGAGTATATCCGAGTATTGGACGTCCGAATATTAGAGGGATTACTGTAATTTCATTCTCACCCGCCCAGACCTCACGCTTCCCACATTCCTCACTCAGTGATCTGTGCGGCATCGAAAAATGTTTAGAATCATTTCATTCCCCTGCCCTAATTTTTAATTGTATTGTTATGAAACTGATACATGTTACAAATGAATAAATGATCTAATAAATGAAAAACAAATAAATGGAAGATATAAAGCACCATTTTTATCGTTCAGTAATGTATTCATTTACACACTGACATATACAGTACTCTCACACTGTATTTTTTTCACAACAAATTGTTGTGAAAAAAATAGTGTGTGAGTACTGTATATGAGTATATGTCAGTGAGTAAATGAATACTGAACGATAAAGTATGGTGTTTTATATCCTTTATTTGTTTGTTTTCATTTATCAGGAATTTGTTCATTTTTAACATGTATCAGTTTCATAACACAGTTAAATTTTAGGGCAGGGAAATGAAATGATTCTAGTAATTTTCGATGCTGCACAAACCACTGAGTGAGTAATGTGGGAAGCATGAGGTACTGAGGTCTGAGCGGGTGAAAATGAAGTGATACGAAACAGTTCACTCAGAGCGGCCAGGTGTGATAAATGACTGTTGTTATTCCGTTTGCCAGGAAAAAATTTTCTAGTAGTCTATAGCTAGAAGTGACATTTTTTAACGAAATGGATCGCAGATAAATGCTGTACAATATTTTTGTGAGTAAATGAGGACTGAATAAATAAGTAAATGATACACTATGGTAATTCCTTTTTTTTTTTTTTTTTAAATAATACAGTTATAATAATGGCAGGGGAATGAAATGATTGAAATCAGTTTCTAACACTGCACGAATCACTGAGTGAGGCGTGTGGGGAGCATGAGGTCTGGGCTAGCGAGAGACTGTCACTCAGTACTTGGAAGTGGTTGGGCTCAGATGGTGTCGAAAGAATGCGAGAGGGTTAATACTTCCTGAAAGTACACTACAGGATGATACACTAGCCTTTCTGGGTACTGTGTATTGTAGTCATCATTCAGTGATGACGATGTGTTTGCCATGTGCTGAACAACACATAATGTACCTATACAGGGGAGCTGCTTTGTTAAACTGTATAAGATATATTTTTCATGGAAAGCATTCTAAAAAAAAAGTCACATATGATCCACTAGGACCAGCTGATGCTGTAGGAAAAGCCACAAATGTCTTGATATTATTTCCCAGAAAAATCTGTGAGGAACAGCTGAGGCTGTAGGAAAAGCTGAAAATATCTTGATATTATTTCCCAGAAAAATCTGTGAATATGTGAACCCGTGAATAGCGAGGGTTACTATCTACTGTATCTATAAACCTACGCCCTAATCCCGCAAAGAGTGGCTGCAGATAAAACGTCTCCAGGTCGCTCTGTCACCCACCATTTGCCTACCCTCCCTCCGGTTCACTCCCCCCTCTCTCATATACCTCTCAACTCCATCCCTCCACCTCATCCTTGGTCTTCCTCTCCCTCTCTCTCCCTCCACCCCACCTGCATACACCCTTTTAGTCAGTCTTTCATTCTCCATTCTCTTCACATGTACAGACCACTTCAGTGTACTTCTCCTAATCATCTCAACCACACCCACATCCACCCCACAATGTTCCTTCACTTCTTCATTAGTCAACCTGCCTTCCATGTCACTCCACATGCTCCACTCATGTAACTCATTTCCACTGATCTCACTCTTGACTTGTTACCCTCTAGCAGGGTCCATGCCTCCCTTCTATACGTCAGGGTAGGGATCACGATACTGTCATGCAGTGACTTCTTGACTTCCATACTCACCTCCCTATTTCTCATCACCGCTTTCAGTGAACCAACAACCTTCCTTCCCTGCTGTACCCTTTCAAGTATTTCATCCCCAAAACTTCCATCCTTACTCATCACACTACCCAAGTCCTTGGATGCACTCAAATTCTCCATATCCTCACCATCAAACCTCACTGTGCATTCTGTGACTTCGTTCCTTTCAAACACCATAACTTTACTCTTGTTTACATTGACTTTCAGATTCCTCTTCTTACACACTGTCCCAAATTCATTCACCAAACCTTGCAACTCCCATTCATCTTCACTCAACAGTACTGTACCATCAGCAAACAATAACACCGGAATCTTCCACATCTCACCCTCATTTATTAGAGCCAATCCCACATCCACTGCCCTACCTAGCATCTCCTTTACAACCCCATCCATGTATATATTAAACAGCCATGGAGACATCACACAACCGTGTTTCAGTTTCACATTCAGATCAAAGAACTCACTCAGCTCACCATCCACTCGCACAGTAGCCCTAGCTCCTTTGTACATATTCCTCACAGCACTCAATAATTTCCCCTCCACTCCATATATTCTCAATACCCTCCACATACCTTGCCTTTCTATTGTCATAAGCTTTCTCCAAGGCCATAAAGGCAGCATACACTTTCTTTCCCTTCCCTAGATACTTCTCCACTAAATATCTGATCTACACACCCTTTTCCCTTCCTAAATCCCCCTTGTTCTTCTCCATCTAACTCCTCTGTTATATGCCTAACCCTATTAATAAGTCTGCTATTGCAACTAAGCAGCTATCATGGGGAGAAGGCAATTTCAGGCTGGGGTTGAGTAAAAAGGGTCAGAAACTCAAGTACTGTATTGTCCCCCATTTAACGGATATTGTTCGTTATAGCTGACGGAACTTCGGTGGCGTTTTTGGCATCTGGAAAGTCCAATAGCTGGTCTGTTGAAGTCCATTAAAACAAGGGTCTGCTGTACATTTTTGTTTTTTACAATGTTTTACGATGTGCAGTGTGCTTGCACAGTGAATGAATTCAGAGTAAATGATTCGCCTAGTGAACGAGCAGGGGTAATCAGGTCCATAAAACAATAATGAATGAGTTGAACCCAAAGTGAATGAAATTGGGGAAAAGAGTAGGTCATAACTGCCATCACCCATATTGAACAGCCCCCACCCCCCACCTTCACCTCTAGTAGACGCTGCACAGGAGGTCAGATCTGAGGAACCTGTTGAGTAGAATCCATTGGAGGATGAAGATTTGCCTATGTTGAAGATCAGTAAAATTCTAGCAACAGTGGATGTTTTGACCTCTTGTCAAGGCAAATGAAACCAGCTACCATAGGACACAGGAAGTGCTCAGTGGAGTAGAGACCGCTTTTCATTATTACACTGAAAGGCACAGTATGATAGTCAACATAGAAAACAAACACTCATCACACGCTACTACTGAACTCGAGAACAACAGGAGTCAGTGGCCCCTGCATCATCTGCTACACTTCCTGGGGAAGACAATGATGATTATGTTAGTGGTGTCATCTTTGGACTTTGAAGGTTTTATGGGAGAGATGAATGAGGTGGCTAGGGGCATGTGGGGAAGTGGTTCAGTTGAGTGATGAGAGTGAGACTGGTGACAGGAACGAGGGAGTGGAACGTGATGTGGCAGTGTATCTCCCTGCCTCGGAACCACCTGTATTCAAGCCATTGAGGATTGCCATGTGTTTTACATATCTGTACTATGCATTGAAATGTGCCTTTTAGTACATCTGTATGGCTCAAAAAGTGGACTTTGAGGAAGTGGTGCCATCCATATGTTATTTTTCCCATAAGATATGTTGTTCACAGTGAACAATTTGGCAGTGAATGAGCTCATCTGCCACCCAGAAACTTGTTCTCTGTGCAAGGGCACTGTATTTTGAATAATTTTGACCACAATTTCTGTGGTAAGACTCATGATACCAGATGTGGGGGTTGAAGGATATTGTAAAAATACAGGTGTTTCTTCCCTAACGCGGTCATTTGCTTCTGCACCAACCTCGCATTAGACTAATATCGTGTCAGAGGGACTCTTGAAAACCCCTATTTTTTTCTGCACCCCTGCCCAAAGTCCACTTTTTCCCCCCTTGTGGTGCAAAATTTTTGCATATTCCCCAATTTAAACCTCCTAAAAGCATTAACATGGGCATAAAAAATACATTAGGTCAATACAGGACTTTTTTTATTTACTGTACTGTACCTTATGTGAGTAGAAAAGCAGACACACATTGCCAAAGATGAGGTAGAAGGGGAGAACTCACACTCAAATCCATCAAAGCCTATTTCCCTAGCGACACTGCAAACATCACTTTCTGGGTCCTCCATAGCGTCTTCATCCTGCTGTTGCTGGATATCCTCTTGCTGTAGACCAGTGGCAGCTTGTCTGGTAAAGTAATGAGTGATCAGTGACTGTCTACAGTGGTTTACTCAGTTAATGTGCATATGGTTGTTGACGCTGACTGCATCAACAGTCTGCTTAATCACGTCGTTACCTCTTGCAAGGGAAGGGTCGCTTTCAAAGATGGACTCCTTGAGAGACTCAGCTCGACTCAAGATTTGACTTAAAACTTCACTTCTGGGTTCACTTGCTGGTCTGGCCTCCCACACTTCCTCTAGCTGTTCCCTCTTCTCCTCGTCCCTGTCTTGTTGCTCAACTTCCTGCATCATCTGCTCATCTGAAGTGTCACTGGTGTTCCTGGCAAGCTCCATCACCTCGTCCACGGTCACCTCACCACAACCGGGCACAGAGCACGCGACAGGCACTGTTTCTGAGGCTGAATCGGCAGCCACCTGAAGACTTTCACTTTTTGCAGTGCAGAGTTGTGGAGCTACATGGCACCAAGCTTGGTTTATTGTGGCTGTGTTCACTTCTCTTCAGGCTGCCAGGAGGTTGTTCACAGCATGTCGAATGTTGTACAGCTTCCTAAACCTGTTCACGTTAACAACCTCCTCGGAGATGACTTCATCCTGGGCGGTGGTGGCATCATTGATGGCTGGCAGCGGTGGTGGTGGCCTCTGTGTCACTCCCTTCCTCCTTTACCTCCTCCGCCTGGAGCAGCTGCTGGAATTCTTGGTGCCTGCAGCAGTAAGCAACTGCCTGAACACTTGTCGATAGAAAAGCTTCACATTGGTGGTCACTGGTCCAATGGCTGGAGAAGTGACGTGGTGTTATGTGGCAGAAACTTCACCCTGACATTCATGTGTCTGCCAGTGACGAAGTGTGGATGTGCAGGGGCTTTGTCCAACAGCAAGATGACCTTTAAAG
>JAGKTI010023968.1:0-14571 GCA_018397915.1 Birgus latro
TCCTCCGGGACTCTACCCTCCTCCCAAGCCAATCTGCACACCTTCCACATCCATTCTTTCTTCATTGCTTCCACCACTACATGATGATGATTTTTTTTGTGTGTTAACTGTGCCTTCGTAATATATCTAGACTTAAGTCAGTGTACTTTCACAGGTTGATATAAATATTTGACAATGCTTGGCAGCATTTTTGTCCAACATTTCAACTTCAAGCCATTATGATGGCGGAGGAAGAGGAAAATCTGAGGAAGGAACGAGGGATAGCAAGATCCAGATTCACATGTAAGGTGAACCTGTTCAAGGAACGTCTAGTGAAGGTGACCCTTATGATGTTCTGCAGTGTGTCTACTGTGAGATAGCTGATGCTTTTAAAAAATTAGAGGAAAGAGATGAGAGCTGTATTGAATTTCTGAAACTTCATCAATGAAAGCAGCCAGAAATTGATGAAGCAACTGTTTATTTGTTTGAGTGTGATAATGCCAGATGTGAAGTGCTGCGTCTTCTGTCAGGTGTTAAAGGGAAAAGTAGTAATGGTACGATTTTGACCAGTGATGATAATACCCGGTTAAAGGTAAAGGCTTTAAAACCTCCCAAGTTTGAGAGTGATATTAGAACTTATCCTAGTTTTAAAGATGACTTCAACGTTATCATTGTTGCTAAATATGGAAAATATCCTTTTGTTCTCCGTCAATGTCTTGATGAGAAACCACTGAAAGTAATAACACGATATAAGAAGAATTATGAACAAATGTTTAACATGTCGGACAAAAAGTATGGAGACCCGAGAAAACTCGTTGACATTGTTATAAATGACCTAAAGTCATTAAGGAAGATAGCTGACAGGGACGATCGAGGATTTGTTGATATGATTGCTGTGGTAGAGAGATGTTACTTAGAATTGCAAAAGGTTAACCTGGAGGGAGAAATGAACTCTGTCAGCATTGTCAGCATGATTGAAAAACTTTTGCCAAGAATTCAGAAACATGAATGGATAATGACAGCTGACAAAGTTTCCAATAGTGAGGAATTGTTTCCTGCATTGTTGAAGGTGATAGAATACTTAGAGTCAAGTGTTAGAAGTATGAGGACAGATAATTCGACTGTATGCCATGTAACAGGCCCAGAGGGAGCAGGAGAGTCACAGTTGTATGGCATGGTGAAAAAACTGCAGGAAGATCAGATAAGTACAAACAGAATGCTAGAGGAGATGAGAACTCAGTTTGTGAGCAACACCGCGGGGTTGTGGGAGGCGGTCCTGGCACTTCCCTCCAGTGGTAATTCTCGCTCTGACTTATTTTTTAAAAACATTGGCCAAAACTAGGCTGAGTGATATAAATATCACTCAGGCTTCTCCTAAAATTTTTCATATACAGTAAAACCTCGATATAACAGACTTCAGTAGACAGGAATTCGCTTTTATCGGACTCGAGGAGCTACCGGACTAAACTCCTATACAGGTATATCGAAAAAAGTCCGATAAAGCCAGAAAGCAGTCCGGACTGCCTGACAACTTCAGGCATGTTTTTCAGTGCACAGTGCAGTATTATTATACCATTTGATTATTGTAGTGAAGGTATAACACAGTACAATACTGCAATGGTGGTGAAAACCACTGATGTAATCCGGACTATCTATCTATCTATCTATCTTTTGCCAGACGCCTCAATCCCACACAGGGTGGCCACAAACAAATCGCCTCCATGTCACTGTGTCCCCTGCCATTTCACCACCACACTCCCAACTCACACCCTCCTCTCTCATATACACCTCTCCACTCCATCCCTCCATCTCATCCTCGGCCTCCTCCTCCCCCTCGCCCCCTCCACCTCACTCACATACACTCTTCTCGTCAGTCTTTCACTCTTCATCCTCTCCACATGCCCAAACTACCTTAACGTGTTTCTCCTAACGCTTCCCATCACGTCCTCAACAACACCACAACGCTCCTTCACTTCCTCATTTGTTAGTCTGTCTCTCCATGTGACTCCACATGCTCCTCTCAGACTAATGTCTGATATATCGGAAAAAGTCCGGATTAGCAGGGGTAAATCCAGATGTCGCTTTTATCGGAATTTCACATATTTCGGACTGGCTTGGGCCCCAATTAGTCCGTTATAGTGAGGTCTTACTGTATAGTTATATCTTAAAAGGCCCGGTTACTTAAAAAGAAAACAGAGGCACCCAACTGACGGACCACGGCTCAAGCCATCGGCACCGAGCGTCATGAAAGTGACGGCCTGCGGTTAAATTTTTTTTTTTTTTTTTTTTAATGCAAGGAAGAAGGAACCAAGGGCCATGGGCCTGCATACTGTTCCTTCCAAGAAAAAGTAAAAACAATACAAAAGATAGCCAAATTCAAGATCCATTCATTTCGAGTTGCCTGGACACACTGCGTTTGAAAGATTGGAGATCATATGAAGCAGGGAATACAGACAGAGGGAGACAGTTCCAGAGTTGACCAGTTGCGTAAATGAAGGACTGGGAGTAACGGTTAACTCTTGCATTAGAGAATTGGACAGAAAAGGGATGAGAGTTTGTTGCTAGACGGGTACTACGTGCCCGTCGTAGAGGTGGAGGGATGCAAGCAGACAGTTCAGAGGAACAGTGACCATTGAAGTAGCGATAGTAGAGAGATAAAGAAGCAACAGTGCGGCGAAGAGACAAAGGTTGAAGAGAATCAGTAAGAGGAGGAGAGTTAATGAGACGAAAAGCCTTTGACTCCACCCTATTGAGAAGAGCTGCATGTGGGGAGCCTCCCCACACATGAGAGTTGTACTCCATACACGGGCGAATAAAACCCGTGTACGAGGTCAACATCTGTGCAGGGGTAAAGAAAGCTCGGAGTCGGCCCAGCACACCTAATCTCTTGGAAGCAGATTTCACAAGAGATGTAATATGTTCTTTCCAAGACAAATCCCGAGAGAATGAAACCCCAAGCATGTTCAAGGATGATGCAGGACTGAGCTGGACATTATTAAACATTAGTGGGTAATCCTGTGGAAGATTTTGTCGGGTTGATAAGTGTAAGAACTGAGTTTTTGATGCATTAAAAATAACAAGATTATTTTTACCCCAATCAGAGATATGAGCCAAGTCAGACATTAGGTGTGCCATAGCCTCATCCCTTGTTTGCTGAAGTAACTGCTGAGATGAATGTTGCGGAAATCGAATGGAAAGGTGAAGGGTGGAATCATCAGCATATGAGTGGATAGGGTTAGATGTAAAGCTTAGAAGGTCATTGATGAATAAAAGAAAGAGAGTTGGTGATAGGACAGAGCCCTGAGGAACACCACTGTTGATAGGTCTAGGAGAAGAACGATGGCTGTCTACAACAGCAGCTATACAACGACCAGAAAGGAAGCTAGAGATGAAGGCACAGATAGAAGGATAGAAACCGTAAGAGGGCAGTTTGGAAATCAGAGATTTATGCCAGACTCGATCGAAAGCCTTAGAGATGTCAAGTGCAATGGCAAAGCTTTCGCCAAAGTCCCGAAAGGAGGACGACCAGGAGTCTGAAAGGTAGGTGAGAAGATCGCCAGTGGAGCGTCCCTGACGGAACCCATACTGACGATCAGAAAGAAGGTTGTGACAGGAAAGATGCTTTAAAATTTTTCTGTTAAGAGCTGATTTGAAAACTTTTGATACACAGGATGTTAAAGCAATTGGACGATAGTTAGAGGGTTGGGAATGGTCACCCTTCTTTGGGACTGGCTGAATGAGAACAAACTTCCAGCAAGAAGGAAAGGTACAAGTTGAGAGACAAAGGCAAAAGAGTTTACCTAGGCAGGGTGTAAGCACAGAAGCACAGTTTTTGAGGACAACAGGAGGGACTTCATCAGGCGCATATGCCTTGTTAATATTGAGGCCAGTGATAGCAGAAAATACATCAGCTGAAGAAATTTTAATGCCAGTCATGAGGAAGTCTGAGGGGGGAAGTGATGGAGGAACAGCACCGGAATCGTCTAAGGTAGAATTGGAGGAGAAAGTCTGAGCAAAGAGATCTGCTTCATCAGTAGAAGAAATAGCTACAGAGCCATCAGAGTAGAAAAGAGGAGGGAAGGATGATGAGGTAAAGTTGTTAGAAAGGTTTTTGGCAAGGTGCCAAAAGGAGAGAGAAGAATTCGAGTTGGAGAGTTGGGAACATTTAGCACGGATGAAATTATTTTTAGCAGAGCGAAGAACAGACTTAGCACGATTCCGGGCAGAAATATAAAAAAGATGTGATTCAGGGGTGGGTTGGCTCCGGTACCTTTTAAAGGCCCTTTCTTTGCTGCGGACAGCATTAGAACAAGCGTGATTAAACCAAGGCTTTCTTGCATTAGTCAGAGGATATGAAAAAGGAATGTATTCTTCCATGCCCGAGAGAATAACCTCCGTAATGCGCAGGGCACACTCAGACGCCTCCCGGCCATGGAAGCAATAATCATTCCAAGGAAAATCACAGAAGTACTGCCTGAGGGCCTCCCAATCTGCAGCTCCAAAGTGCCACAGATGGCTTTTCTTTGGAGGGTCCACAGGCTCTACTGGAGCAATAGGACAGGTTAAGGTAATAAGGTTATGATCGGAGGAGCCCAACGGAGAGAAAAGATGAACAGTGTAAGCAGAAGGATTAGTTGTTAGGAAAAGGTCAAGTATGTTGGAACTCTCTCCAAGGCAGTCAGGGATACGGGTAGGGTGCTGTACAAGCTGCTCTAGGTCATTAAGGATAGAAAAGATGTAGGCTTGTTCACCAGGTGGATCATTGAAATTAGAGGAGAGCCAAAGGTTGTGATGAACATTGAAATCTCCTAGAATGGAGATTTCAGAGAAAGGAGAAATGGATAGAATGTGTTCCATCGTAGAAGTAAGATAGTCAAAGAATTTTTGATAGTCAGTAGAATTAGGAGATAAGTAAACAGCACAGATATATTTAGTCAGAGAATGACAGGAGAGTCGAAGCCAGAGAGTAGAGAATTCAGAAGAATCAAGTTCAGGAACACGAGAGCAAGATAGATCGTTGCGTACATATACACAACAGCCACCTTTGGCTTTGAAATGAGAATAGAGAAAGTAGGAGGATACAGAAAAGGGTTTGCTGTCAGTTGTCTCAGACAGCTGAGTCTCAGAAAGAAAGAGAAGGTGAGGTTTAGAGGAGAAGAGGTGGTGCTCAACAGAGCGAAAGTTAGAGGAAAGGCCGCGAATGTTACAGAAATGAAGAAGGAGTGAGTCAGACAGTGGTTCCAGGCAGCTCCTTGAGTCGTCACCGGGAGAGGGGCGGATGGTGGGGGCATTTATGGTCCCCCCCCCCCTGGGGAGTCCGAGGCATGATTTTCAGTAGCCATTTTTAGAATTTTTTGAAAAGGAAGTGTAGTGTGTAGCGTGTATGTAGTTTGGTGTTAACAGTTAGAGAAACTTGTATTGGAGAGCATGCTGGTCTACTCTCTGTGTTACTGAGACACTGAAAATGTTCAGCAAAGGGGGATGGTCAGGAACAAGTCCTGAGGGCTGTTGAAACAGGAGCTCCAGCTCTCCCTGTCATCAGCTTTCCATCCTCCTTGGGAGTACTGCCCTGCTTGACTGGTGCTACAGTCTCCTCCTCCTTAAAATGGTTAAATGTTAACAGAAAAACAAGTAAAAAATGCTGGATACATGATTTTGATGGACATGACATAAATGAATGTGGCAAATTCAGGTCCTTGAATAGCATAGAACGTTTGGAAATAAGTGAGAAAAGGGGTATATGCTTTCGGTGTCTTGGCGACAGTCATGTGTCTCGGATATGTAGGTCTGGTTTAGTATGTGACGTAAAGGATGAAGGAGGGAAAATCTGCGGTGAGAATCACCATCCATTGCTTCATGGGTCATTCAGTGATAATAATGTGACGGCCAATTCTGGTAATTGTAAGTGCGATAAGGCCATGTTATCAGTTAGCACTATATACAGTATGGATCAACCTATCAGTGTTTTGTGGGATTCTGGATCAGATATCACCTTAATCACTCATAGGATGGCCAAAAAATTGGGTATTAAAGGTGTAGATGTCATGATGTCCATGGTCTAAGTTGGGAATGTAACTGAAAAATGTGTCAGCAAAGAATATAATATATGTGTTCAGGATAATGCTGGTAATAACTATGAGTTGAAGGCTACTGGGATGGATGACATATCAGCACAGATGCCAGTTGTGGGCTTGTCCCAGGTATCTACCATTTTCCCTGATGTAAATATAGGAGTTATTGCTAGACCTAGTGGAAGGGTGGATATGCTGAGTGGTACAGATTATTGTGAATTACTGCCACAGGTAATTAGGACAGAAGGTAAATTGCAGTTGTTGAAGAACTGTTTTGGATATTGCCTGAGAAGAAGACACCCTTTAATATATAGCAACACTAGTGATATAAACCACCTAACAGCTGTTGTGAATAAAATAGTTGTAAATTTTCAGCAGACTTCTTTATTGGTTGAAGAAAGTGTTGAAAGAGAGTTTAGACAAGTTTTTTAAGTTGGATGTTGTTGGTATAGAATGTACCCCAAGATGCACTGGATGTCTTTGTAAAAGGAGCCCTGTAACTGAACACCATTCTATGGAGGAGGAGTGTGACCTTGACTTGATAGAGAGAGGTCTGGGTTATGACAATAGGAACAAGACATGGGTTGTTTCGTACCCTTGGGTTAAAGATCCATTCAAATTTACCAAACAATTTCAAATCTGCCATGGCTCAATTGCAGTCTACTGAGAAGTGTTCACAGAGATTATGTACTGAATACGCTAAGGATTATCAAAGAGAGGTTGAAGATATAGTGTTCAGAGGAGTAGCAACCAAAATGAAAAACAAGGATATTAAAGGGTATCGGGGTCCTGTACACTGCATTCCACATCATGAAATTTTGAAACCTGGATCGACTTCTACACTTGTTAGAATAGTTTTTGATTCCTCTTCTCAGTATGCAGAGCATAGATTGAATGACTACTAGGCTAAAGGGCCCAACATGTTGAATAGTATCATGGGTGTCTTATTGAGATTTAGGGAGAATTACATGGGCATTGTTGGTGATATCAGTAAAATGTACCATTCAGTTAAAATAAGTGAATTTGAACAACATGTGCATTGGTTTCTATGGAGAGAGATGGACAATTTGAAGGATCCAGATCACTATATGTTTACAAGAGTAACTTTTGGTGACCGTCCTAGCGGCACTATCACCACCATGGCTTTGAGATACACTGCTGAAATGAACAGAGATACATATCCACATGTGGCAAAAATGATTAAGGTAAACACATACATGGATGATGTAATACACTCAGTTAGTGACACAACTGAAGCATGTGTGTTAATTTCAGACACTGAGACTGTATTAAGGGAAGGTAATTTTCATATAAAGCACTGGACAATGAGTGGAGAGTCAAATAATTTAGAAGGAATAAATATTTTGGATGTTAATACCACAAAGGTACTAGGATTGCAATGGTTTCCTGTATATGGTGAATTTAAATTCACGGTTTTTGTTAACTTTTCTAGAAAAGTCAAAGGTGCACGTCTTTCTCCTGATATGACAAAGGATCAGTGCATGCTGGATTTTCCCCTTAATATAACTCGCAAAATGGTTCTTCGTCAAGTTGCATCTATATATGACCCTGCTGGTTTCTTGTTGCCTGTCTTTTTAAAGGCAAAGTTGTTAATGAGGAAGATGATTTTGAAGGGCACAAACATTGGAGGGAGTAAGCCAGTTGATTGGGACAAACCAGTTGAGGAAACAGTTGTTAAGGAGTGGCATAACTTCTTTATAAATTTGTATGATGTAGAAAATGTATCTTTCCCAAAATGTATGAAACCAGCAAATGCTGTTGATCAGCCAATGCTAATATTATTTTCAGATGGTTCAAGATTTGCATACAGATGTTGTGCTTATGTAAGGTGGGAATTAATTAAGTACAGGAGGTTATGAGGTATGTTTGATAGCATCAAAAAATCGTATTGCACCAATTAAAAATCAGATAACAATTCCAAGGATGGAATTGTGTGGGGCAGTGCTGTCTTGTAGACTACGTGAGTACATTGAAAGAGAACTTGGATACCAGTTTAAGGAAGTGATACACATTGTAGACTCTGCCATAGTACGCTTACAAATTCAGAAAGAATCTCATGGGTTCAAGACCTTTGTTTCATCAAGGGTAGCAGAAATTCAGTGTAAATCTGTTCCTACAGAATGGTGGTGGGTGGACTCAAAACATAATATTGCTGATGTCACAAAACGTTGTGATCTGCACATGTTTAAGGGTAATTCAGTTTGACAAAGGGGGCCAGAGTTTTTGCTCAGACCTCAGTCTGAATGGCCCATCTGCCAAGGAGTTGAGCATGAACTGCCAGATGGAATAGCTGTCACCTTAACGTGTGTAAAGGAAAATAATATTTTGGACAGTATCAGGCTGGACAACTGCAGGAATCATAAGAAGCTTTTAAGAGTCACTAGTAGACTATTATCATATGCAAAAACTAGGTCACTGACAGGAATTTTTGTTGATTCTTCAGCAGAAGATTTAAGAATAACTGAAGAATGGTGGATAAGGGTAGTGCAAGGTGACAAATTTGACGGGAACAGAGATACAAAAGTCTTGGGCCTAGTCTTTCAAATGGCATCATAGTTGTTGGACAGTGGATTGCTAAGTGGATAAAGGAAAATTGGAATCAAGAAAACCATATTATTACCTGCCACTCATGCCTTTACAAAACTTTACATCTCTCATTTACATCAAATTGTTGATGGTGGAACAGAGTCAACTCTAGCAAGGCTACAGTCAAGGTTTTGGGTTCCAAGAGCCCACAGAGTAATAAAGACAGTAAAGAAAAAATGTGTGCTCTGTAGAAAATTTAACAGAAAGATTGAAGATCAGCACATGGGTCAGGTTAGTGACGAACGTATGAAACCTACACCACCTTTTTATCACGCTGCCACAGATTTGTTTGGTCCTTTTACCATGAAGGATACAGTAAAGCATAGAACTTGTGGTAAATGTTTCGAGATCATATTCATCTAGATTTGGCTGAAAACTATAGTTCTGAAGCATTTCTGGCCACATTGAGAAGGTTTGTGACCATCCGAGGTTACCCTCATACCATCCACTCCGATAATGGATCACAGTTGCTGCTAACAAAGAGTTATAGGAAGTAAGCAGGGAGCTAGACTTGAACATTATCTCTAACTTTGGATGCAACAAGGGAATGGAGTGGTCGTTTAGCAAATCTAGTAATGCCCCTTGGCTCAATGGAGCATGTGAGAGTTTGATTAGGCTGGTGAAGGGTGGATTACTTAGAGCAATGAGAGACAGTATTTAAACATTCAGTGAACTGCAAACTGTGATATATGAAGTGGCAAATTTACTAAATAGCAGGCCTATTGGAATGAAGCCAGGGTGCAGTATAGAGCTCGGTGTATATTTGTGTCCTAATGATTTGTTACTGGGGCACAACAATTCAGGAGTACCCACTCGAGTGTTTGCCTCCATCGAGAGCCCTAGAAGGCGTTTGGACTTCATACAGGGTATAGTGAATTCATTCTGGAAAAGATGGCAACGGGATTACTTTCCCACCCTACTCGTTAGGCAGAAGTGGCAAGTTGAATGGAGAAACCTAAAGCCAGGGGATATAGTGGTGGGTTAGTGCCCCACCCTATAAAACAACTACAGTAACTAAAAACATGAACAAGAAGCCTTGGACCAGGACTAACCAAAAGATAACGGCTTTGGACTGTACAAAGGACTTGGTAAGGACTGCAACGTGGAATGTAAGGGGTATAAATGATGAGGTGAAAATAAGAGAGATTGTACAGGTGCTTGAGGGTGCAAAAGTGGATGTATGTGGATTAACAGAAACTAAATGGAGAGCTGAAACTGTGAGAGAATGGGAGTATGGATGGGGTATATGTGTGGGAGCAGGTGAGAATGAGGGGGCAAAAGAAGGAGTGTGTATTGTTGTGAATAACAGGTGGAAGGAGAATATAAGAGAGTATGGATCAGTTGGCTCAGTGATTGTGTGAGTAAGAGTGAAAGTTGGACTACAAATGTGGGCAATTGTGTGTGTGTGTATGCGCCAATGCAAGGTCGTGCAAGCAGAGTGAGAGAAGAGTTTTGGACAAATGTGGAAGCATGCTTGGGAAAGTTTGGAAGGATTGAGAGAGTGTTTTTGATTGGAGATATGAATGGAAAAGCAGGGAATGTGAAAGTGGAAGGAGTGGTTGGTGAGCAGGGTGTGCCTGTAGAGATGGATGAGAATGACAGTGCTTTAGTGGACATTTGTGCCGGGAGGGGGTTGGTGATAGCTAATACCCTCTTCAAGCGCAAAATGATCCATAGGTATACGTGGCGAGTGTTGAGAAGGGTGGATGGTGAACTGAATGAACGGAAGGCAATGATTGATTATGTGTGTGTGGATGAAAGGATGAGAAGGTGTGTAATGGATGCAAGAGTATATAGAGGTTGGGGGAGTGGACTTTTGGACCACCACTAATTAACCTGCCGAGTCCCACCGACATACGATGCACGTCGCTACTTTTTTCCGTGGACAGACCCACCGACGTGCATTGTACGTCACTCAGTTGCTAGGCCCATTGTGTGCACATTTTTCAACATTCGCAGGTGATTTTTGGTAGGCTTATGTGGGAGACCTTCGTCTACCTGCTTTCAGGTGGGGATACTGCCTGGCCCCACCTAACCCCGCCTTCCCCCCCTCCCCCGCACACTGAGCAATTCACCTGTTAGCAGTAACCTGGCCAGTAAAGGTGTGTTGCCCCACGGTCTCTCCACTGACGAAATTCATGGTGAAAGTGATTCCTGAGGTGGAGGACAAAGAAACAAAGAAGAAGTGATGAGGTGGTAATGTCGTAAGGGAAGGTGCCATATACTGGAGTTTTGGTAATGCTTTTATATGCCTATATTATTTTGTGAAAACCAATATAGAGTTGTACTACACATAAATTCGTACCAAATAAATAAATAAGAACGTAATTTAAAGTGGCTTGAATTAGTTAACTCTTCCATAGTTCATTTTCTTTAGCCAGGTACCCTGAAAAAGAAGGAAAATGTAAGGTTGAGTGACACCTGTATCAACATTTTTAACCTCAGGAGGGCGATTTCTTTATGAATTTTTGATGTTTCTCACCAAAAGCGGAGGTTTGAGCAAAAAAAAAAAAAAAAAATGGTCGGGATCTGGGGGAAGGCTGGGTAAAAAAACGGTCAGGACTGGGCGGGTTAAAGTCCAAACAAAATGGAGAAAGAGAAGGGAAGGACAGGAGGAAGTAGTTCTTACAAGGAGGGTAGAAAAGTTACAAGAGGATGGAAAAAAGGCAGAATATAAAAGGGAAGTGGAGGAGTGATTGGGTAAATATAGATTGGAGCAGATGGGGGATGTGGAAGGTGTGTGCAAGGTATTCACAGAAGAAATCTATGCAGCATGTGAGGTGGTATGTGGGGTGAAGAGAAGAAGAAAGGGGGTTCACGGAACAACATGGTGGACTGAAGAGGTGAGACAGACTGTGGCACAAAAGAAAGCATATAGTGAGTGGATGAGGAACAGGGGCATCGAAGAAGTTGAGAGACAGAAGAGAGAGTTGTATGTAGAGAGGAGGAGAGAGGTGAAAAGATTAGTAAGAGAGAGTAAGAAGGGAGTGGATGAGGAATTTGGAAGGAATTTGAGTGTGAAATGGAGGGAATGTAAGAAAATGTTCTGGAAAGAGGTAAAGAGAGTTAGACAGGGTGCCAAAGAAGTTAGTTGGGGAGTGAATGATAAAATGGTAGATTACTAGTGGAGAAGGAAGAAAAAGTGAACAGATGGAGAGAACACTTTAATGAATTGTTGAACATAGAGAATGAAAGTAATGCAAGTATAAGTGGCTGGGGAATGGCAGGGAGAAGGAGGGATGTGGGAAGAGAGGAAGAAGTCAGTAGGATGGAAGTTGTGGAAACAATGAAGAAAGTTAAACTGGGGAAAGCCCCAGGAATTGATGGAGTGTGTAGTGAAATGCTGGAGTATGGGGGGGAGATAGTAATAGAATGGATGTGGAAGGTGTGCAGATTGGCCTGGGAAGAAGGTAGAGTCCCGGAGGATTGGAAGTCAGGTATAATTATTCCCCTGTACAAAGGAAAAGAAGTGTGTGGTAATCATAGGGGCATTTACCTTCTAAGTGTAATAGGAAAGGTATATGGTAGGATACTTATTGACAAAGTTATGGGAATAACAGAGGAATTAGTGGGAGAAGAAGAGGGAGGTTTTAGGAAGGGAAGAGGTTGTGTAGATCAGATATTCATTCTTAGATCTTTAGTGGAAAAGTTTCTAGAGAAGGGAAAGAAGTTGTATGCAGCCTTCATGGAACTGGAGAAAGCATGACCGGGTGGATAGACAAGGATTGTGGAAAGTATTAAGAATATATGGAGTAGATGGGAAGTTGTTGAAGGCCTTGAAGAGTATGTATAAGGGTGCGAAGGCTGCAGTGCGTGTGGATGGTGAATTGAGTGAATTTTTCCATTTGAAGGTTGGATTGAAACGGATGTCATGTCTCTGTGGTTGTTCAATCTGTATATGGATGGGGTTATAAAAGAGATACAAGGTAGGGCAGTGGATGTTGGAGTGGCCCTAGTGAGAGAGGGCAGTGTTTGGAAACTCCCTGTATTGTTGTTTGCAGATGATACTGTGTTGTTAAGTGAAGGCGAAGGGGAGCTGCAAGGCTTGGTAGATGAATTTGGGAGAGTGTTTAAGAAACTGAATATAAAGGTGAATGTAGGGAAGAGTAAAGTGATGATCTTCGAGAGAAGTGAAATCAGTGAATGTACAGTGAGATTGGATGGGGAGGATATGGAGAATGTGAGTTCATTTAAGTACTTGGGTAGTGTGATGAGTAAGGATGGAAGTCTGGAGGGTGAAGTGCTTGAAAGGGTGCAGCAAGGAAGAAAGGTTGCTGGTTCCTTGAAATCAGTGATAAGAAACAGGGAAGTGAGCATGGAAGTGAAAAAGCTGCTACATGACAGTATAACATACGGAAGTGAAGCTTGGACCCTGTTGGAGGGACAGAAGTCAAGAGTGAGAGCTGTGGAAATGAGTTATTTGAGAAGGAGAAACACATTAAGGTGGTTTGTGCATGTGGAGAGGATGGAGAGTGAGAGACTGACGAGGAGAGTGTATGTGAGTGAGGTGGAGGGGGGGAGAGGGAGGGGGAGGCCGAGGATGAGATGGAGGGATGGGGTGGAGAGGTATATGATAGAGGGGGGGGGTGAGCTGGGAGCTGGGCAGTGAAATGGCAGGGGACAGAGCGACATGGAGGCGATTTGTTTGTGACCACCCCGTATTGGATTGAGGTGTCTGACAATAGACAGATAGATAGACTGAAATGACTGCCGGGAACGGGTTTGCTCTGCCGTGCCACCGCTTCTTGGTGAGCGTGGAATGGAAAGGAATTACATTAAATCTTGGATCCTTGATTTTAAAAAAGTACGTCATCGCACTGAAGGGGCTAAGGAAAGCTTTCTCTAATCTCATGTGTCTTTTTTCTCTCTTCTTTCTCCTTTCTCTCATCTTCTTCCCTTCTCTCTTACACTCCTGTCTCCCTTCTCCTCTTCCCTCCTTTATCACTTTCTCTCCTCTCCCCATCTTCTTTTACCTCACTGCTCCTTCTCTCCTCTCCTCTCCTCTCGTCTTTGGCTCTTACCTTTCTCTTTTTTCTCCCTCCTCTTTCTGTCTTTCCTTTTCTCAATTTGTCTCTTTCTGTCTTTGTCTGTACTTATCTATCTATTTATTTATTTATCTGTCTGTTTATTGCCACTGACCCTGTCCCTCAAAACCATATTCTCTTCTCTCTGTCTATTGCCAGACGCCTTATTCCCGGAAGGGGTGGCCACAAACAAATCGCCTCCATGTCACCCTGTCCCCCACCATTTCACTGCACTCCTCCCGTCTCACAGCCCCTCTCTCTCATATACCTCTCCATTCCATCCCTCAATCTCATCCTTGGCCTCCCCCTCCCTCTTCCCCGCTCCACCTCACTCCCATACACTCTCCTCGTTAGTCTCTCGCTCTCCATCCTCTCCACATGGCCAAACCACCTCAGTGAGTATCTCCATGATGGGCCTATTTCCTCTTCATGGGATGGCTTACTTTTTGTCACCAAGGACTTGCTGTATATTCTCCTTGGCCTATTTATCAGTGAACCTGTTATCACACACACACACACACACACACAATACTCTCTAATGGAACTTGCTGGTGAGGAAATGTGTGTATGTAGCTGTGGTGGGTTGAGAGGTTGCCATGGTAACACAGAGGTACCTCCCACCAGTCAGCCAAAGACTTCCTTAGTGATTTATTTTTGGACAGGGCTGGTTAATATCCTTTTGTACGTTATTTATGCAGACTATGGCAAAGTTTGAAGGATTTATACATTACAAGAGGAGAGTAAGGTGTTATAAGAAAAATAAATCGCTAAAGAAAATGTGCTAGGGAGTTGTAAAATGAGTTTTTGGCTGTTATTTTTATCAGAGCGTTCCATTAAGCTGTATTCATAGCTTATCAGACTTAATATGGCTGAGATCTTCATTTTTCTGC
>JAGKTI010023969.1:0-14571 GCA_018397915.1 Birgus latro
CCCTAGGGTGGGAAAGGAGGTCCTATTCCTCACCCTGCCCTAGGGTGAGAAAGGAGGTCCAGATCCATATGTTAAAGTTGGCACTAACACTCCTTCATGTAAGCCTCGTGCAGCTGCAACACTCAAGCCTCTGTTTCTTATCAAGGCCTTCATTGCACCAGCTACTTTTCTTCCTTGTGTCACTCTACTTTCAACTTCTTTTGCACATTTTCCTCTCTTTTCTATCACTATACCCAGGTATTTGAACTCTCTCACTTATTCCAGTCTCTCTCCATTCACTATGGCATCACACTGAAAGTCACCTTCTCTCTCAGTAACCATCACTTTACTCTTTTCTACATTTACTCTCAAGGTACGACACTCACAGACATCAGCAAAACACTGCACTAGTCTACCAAGTACTTGTCCGGTATTTGCAAGCAGTACTGCATCATCAGCACACAACAAATTTGAGATATTCCATCTATCACCATTCATTACCAACGCCATCTCTCTCTCCCTTACTCGTGATTTTGCTTCTGTCATCACCCCGTTCATATATATATTGAACAACCATGAGGACACCACACAACGTTGCCACACGCCCACACCATTCCTGAACCATTCACTTAGATGCCCATCAACCCATACACATGCTTCACTACGATCATAAAAACTCTTGACAGCACCTAGCAGCTTACCATCTACATCGTACATGTGCAAAACTTTCCACAATCCTTCTCTGTCTACTTTGTCGTATGCTTTTTCCAGATCCATGAATGCCATAAACACCTTATGTTCCTTCTCACAAGCCTTCTCTGCTATCTGTCTCACTGCAAATATTTGATCCACACATCCTCTGCCACTCCTAAAACCACCCTGTTCATCACTCACTAGGACTTTTGATATATCTCTTTCTTTCTCTATAATAATTCTTCCAAATACCTTCCCTGCCACACTCAATAAACTTATTCCACGATAATTCTTGCACCCATTTCATTCACCTTTATTTCTGTACAGAGGTACAATCACTGCCTTTTTCCACTCTGCAGGCACAGTTTCACTCATCCATACCTTCTTGCATGTCTCCAACAAGCACTTCATTCCACTTTCTCCAGTTCACTTAATTATCTCTGCATACACCACATCAACCCCAGCTGCTTTCCCATTTTTCAGCCGCTTCACAGCACTCTTCACCTGTGCAAGTGTCACGTCTCCTGACACTGCATTCTCTCTCTGCACACCCCCAGAACCAATCATGTTTACAGCCGCTCTGCTCTCACTGTTCCCATTCATCAGGCTTTCAAAATATTCTTTCCATCTGGTCCTTACTTCATCCCCTCGGGTTAGTAATCTGCCACCTACATCCTTCACACCATCACATTTCTTTCTGCTTTCACTTCTACATTTCCACACCTTTTTCCAGAATAACATCCTATTTTCAGAGTAGTTTGCATTCATTTTTCTTCCTAGATCATCATATACCTCCTCCTTTTTCCTCTTCACTAGTCTCTTTACATGCTTCTTGCTCTCAATATGTTCATTTCTTATTTCAACTGAACCCCTGTCCTGTAACCACTTTAACCACTTCTTCCTCTTTTCCTCCATCGCTCTCTTAACCTCATCATCCCACCATGCCTTACCCTTCTTCTTTGTTGTTACTCTTGCCACACCACACACCGCTTTAGCATTCCTAACTAAGCAGTCCCCATATGCTTTCCACTGGCTGGCCAGATCCATTCCATTCCAATTCGCTGATTCAGACTCCTCCTCTACTTTGGTCCTGTAATCATCTGCCATTTCTTTGATCTTCAGCTTCTCAATTTTCAGTCTTTTTCCCTGACTGCTTCTCTCTTTCCTGATCCACCTCACTCCTCTCAGCTTGATCTTGCATGGCACAATCTTTTTTTTTTTTTTTTTTTTTTTTTTTTAATGCAAGGAAGAAGCAACCAAAGGCCATGGGCCTGCGTACTGTTCCTTCCAAGAAAAAACAAAAACAATGCAAAAGAGAGCCATTTTCAAGATCCATTCATTTCGAGATGCCTGGACACACTACATTTGAAAGACTGGAGATCTTAAGAAGTAGGGAATACAGACAGAGGAAGACGGTTCCAGAGTTGGCCAGTTGCGTAAATGAAGGACTGGGAGTAACGGTTAACTCTTGCATTAGAGAGTTGGACAGAAAAGGGATGAGAGTCTGTTGCTAGACAGGTACTATGTGCCCGTCGTAGATATGGAGGGATGCAAACAGACAGTTCAGAAGAACAGTGACAGACCTCCACTTCGTCCTTTCACGGTCCTCGTATCAGCAACCATTCCCATCATCAACCTGTCTACGAGCACATAATCAGTCAGGCTTCTTTCAACATGATCCCCGTTCCCTCTATACCATGTATGCTGTATTTATATGCATCTTTGTGTTTGAAATACTAGTTACAAATGCACAACCTCCTCTCCTGACACATATCTTTTAGTCGCTTGCCATTATCATTTTCTCTTGTTATTCCATAACAACTCATTATGTCATCCTCAGGACTATTGCATTAATTGTCTGTACCAAGTAGCATAGCTTTGGGCCCATGTGCTTCAGCTGGGGCATTAAAGGATTGAATGATTAATATATAGGAAGAGATAGCTGCCTCACTGTTTGTTAAACTGGGCTAAAAGTAACCACCAGAAAACAACAAGGTAGATAGAAATAGCTGTCTTACTCAACATTGATTTGTCATACATTGAATTGTCATAGAAGTGAGCTCCAAAAAACAAGAAGATAGAGAGAAATCATTGTCTCATCTTTTCTTGAATTGTGTTAAAAGTGAGCACCAAAAAAAGCAATGAAATTGATACAAGTAGCTGTCTCTGTGTGTGCTGAATTTCAATTAAAATGAGCACTGAAAAACAACCACACCTTGATGTGTTAAAACGGAGCATGGTAACTCGAGTGTGTGTGTCTGATGGTGGCATTATTGGCAGGTGATGGAGGCTCACATGCGAGGTCAGCTGCAACTCTTGGCTCCTGGTGCTGTTGGGGTGATGAGTGGCTACCAGACGCCACCGATGTCCCTCCTCCCACAGACCAACCTCCCACAGAACCTCCCCCTCGTCCAAAATCTCCCACCACAGAATTTCTCCATCAAGGATCAGCACCTCCTGAAGCCACCTCCGTTCATGCATGCCGGTAAGTGTAACTCATTCAAAACGGTGATGTATCCCTCAGACACTTTTAATGTGCAAGAAAGATCTATCATCCTGAGAGTTAATGAAGGCTGTGTCGATCTCTTCCAATCTGAAAAGTTACTCATAAGCAGAATAGAATTGTCTGGGGGTAAAAGAATAAAACTTAAAAAAAAAATGTTACCATAGTGAAGTGAGTAAATGGCTCAGTAACCTTAGCATAGATGTCTTTGTAATTCTGTACACACAGCCCTCGGCTATCACGCCTAATTGATGCCGCTATGTCTGTGCTATAGCTGAAAACGCGATAACCGAATTGAAGAACTTATGGTAATAATTCTAATTGGTGCCATGACCTCAATATTTACCCCTAAGATACCCTTTTTTTTACCTCATAATAACATATAATGGTCTAAAAATGAGCATGCAAATTAGAAAAATACTATCTATCTATCTATTGCCAGATGCCATAATCCCGTAAGGGGTGGCCATTTGACTTGAGTTGTTTGTTTTACGGGGAGGGTTAATGAAAAACAAAATTTACTATTCCTTTTGATGGCCGTCTAGCTTCATGCATATTTCGCCAGGAATAAGTTGCAGTGCCCATTAAAATAAAAGTGCAGTGTGAAACTATTTTTGAAAGCCATTAGTCATCAACAGAAAGGAATAAAAACAAAAGCTATAAAGAAGTTGTCAGCAAGGACTGATGGTTTCTGGACAGTTCACTGTCAAGTCAAATTCACCATCACAACAATAACAAGACAATTCGCCACCATTAATAAAGACAGCTATGGGTGATCAGTCTATCAATTGCCAGACACCATAACCCTGTAAGGGGTGGCCATTTGACTTTGAGTTATTTGGCCATTGTAATATCACAAAAAAGGTTATTGTTCTTGCTGTCACTGTTTGCAGTCTGAGGACGAGCACTTGAATGGCTTGGCGGGTGGGCGGCAGGCGAGACTCAGTCAGGCAGCCAGTCAGCACTTGGCTGGCGCTGACGTCACACGACCAATCACCAAGTGAATCTTTTGTTGGCTGGGCGGAGCGCTGGAGCCCGGCCTTTTTAAAATTTTCTAACACTTCTGGTGCGTGATGATAGGCATTTAGTGAGTGATAAAGGTATTCGGGTAGTTTTTTATACAGGCACGATAGCGATAAAACGCTATAGCGGAACCCGCAATAGCCGAGAGTTGAAAGTAATAGCTACCACTGTACTTGAGGTGAGAAGAGCAAGAGCATGGCATTTTGAACATGTTAGGGACATGAATCAGTGGAGAAAGGAAACCCTGGATTTTGTGCTGTTTGGAAGGTGTTCTATCCATCCATCCATTATGTAATCCAGTGTTGTCTTAAGAAGAGCATAGGAGCTCAGGACTAGGCAAGTTGATCTTGACATTTAAGATGAGAGTGACCAGCCTCACTCATCCCTGAGTGGCATTATGTAAGCAATAAAACCTAACCAGCCCTTGGATATAAACCTGCACTGGCTCAATCCAACTGGAGTCCCTTAATTACCCACCAGACCACCAGGTGCCATCCATCCATCCATCAATCATAATATGGTTATATGGTTACCAACCAGCATAGCAAGTGGTTCCCTGGTTATGAGCGAGGGCAAAGCCCTCTTGAATCTCTTGTCAAGTAGTGGCATTTTCTCATATTTGCAGCCCAACCTGCCTCGGCCCAACTGTAACGCTTCTGAGAAGCTTATATCTCAGCAACCACAGGGCCGATCATTGCGTGGTTTGTACTACATGATTAGCCCCATTGTTTAATATTTGTTTTTGACAGATTTCATTGCACCCAAAAGGGAGCCACAGGCCAGACAGTTTGTCAAAAGGGCATGAAACTTGGTAGGTAGATAGCCATCAATATACTCTAGGCATCCTCAGGGTGTAAGGCGACATTTCTGTGCTTTCAGATTTAAATTGCCTTGCTCGTCCCTTGCCAACAAAGGCATTTTACTGGTGTACAGGAAACCATTTAGCTTTGTTGCTCAGTTTAAAGTCACACTAATACCTATAAAGGAGGAACAAGCTGGCAACCTAATGAGTTATCATGCATCAGTAAGTCGCAAAAATACCACTCCACAAAATTGAGTAGGGATGAACCAGCATTAAGGATTAAGGAAGCAGACAAACGCTATACCCATCAACCTCACAGTAAGTCCAGCAAACTGTCATAAATTGAAAACTTCAAAACATCAGGTCTAGATTTGATTACAAACTTTTGGCCCAAACATCATGGTTCCATAGCCATAAATATCCTCATTGTATTCTTCAACTTTTGAACCTATAATGAAATCTGTGATATTTGGAAGAAAGCAGTCATCATTCCAGTACTCTACTCAGGCCAGGCAAACAACCCAGTAGTCGGTCATTTTATAGGCAGTTATCTCTGCTCTAAAATCATGGAAAGACCAAGCCATATAAATACCACAGGCAACACTTCTTTATCTGATTCTCAGCACAGATTTCAGCCCAAACAACCGAAACATTAGACCACCACATACTTTTCTAAATTGACTCAACTCATCTTGCATTCATTCAAGAAACAGCCTATAAGAATCTCACTATTAACAGTAGACAAACAGAACTTTTGACACAGTACCAAGACAGCCTGATCACCCAAATCTTTAACACAAACATGCAAGACAGTGACAAAAAGTTGCTACCCAGATTTGCTTTGGACAGATGAGGAGAGGTAGGCTGAGGTGGTTTGGACATGTGGAGAGGATGGGGGATGATAATTGGGTACAGAGGGTGAGAAGTGTTAATATTGGGGGAGGGGTTGGGAGGGGTAGACCGAGAAAGACATGGGACGAGGTCATTAAATGTGACTTAAGGGTTAAGGGACTGAATAGGGAGGCTGCTAGAGATCGAGCAGCGTGGAGAGCCGCCATTGGGTGACCAAGGCCGACACATGCAAGCATGTTGGAGCCTTGAAAAACGAAACGAACGAAACGAAATGAGATGAACTGCAATTCTTAACCAAAACAAAAGATCCATTTTTATAATACTGTACTCTCCAGTGGTGTCCCATTGGGCTTTGTCCCCAGACTTTCTTTTTTGTAACCCTTTCCTCCACAACCTACCACAGCCTCCCTCTTTTGGCATATACTGTCAACTTTGCATGAAGTTTACAGAGTAATCCCTCAATTATCTGACATAATAGAGCCATTGGTATGTTTGGATACAAACGATGTTCGGATGTGGAACAGTACCATACCATTCAAACCCCTACATATATGTACAGTTTATATGTCTGTCTATTCCCAGACACCTTAATCCCATAAGGAGTGGCCACAAACATATTGCCTCCATGTTGCCCTGTCCCCTGCCATTTCACTGTCTTGCTTCCAGCTCACATCCCCCTCCTTCATATACCTCTCCATTCCATCCCTCCTTCTCATCCTTGGCCTCCCCCTTCCTCTCCCCCCTCCATCTCAGTCATATACACTTTCCTCATCAGTCTCTCGCTCCCTGTCCTCTCCACATGGCCAAACCACATAAGTGTGTTTCTCCTAACGCTTCCTATCACATCAACATCCACACCACAACACTCTTTCACTTCCTCATTGGTCAGTCTGTCTCTGCATGTGACTCCCCATGCTCCTCTTAAATAACTCCTTTTCACTGCTCTCACTCTTGACTTGTGTCCCTCCAGCAAGGTCCATGCTTCACTTCTATACACTAGAGTTGGTATCACAATACTGTCATGCAGTAACTTTATCTCTTCCGTGCTCACTTCCCTGTTTCTTATCACTGCTTTCAACGAACCAGCAACCTTTCTTCCTCGTTGTACCCTTTCAAGCACTTCACCCTCTAAACTTCCATCCTTACTCAGTACACCACCCAAGTACTTAAACACACACAAATTTTCCCTTTCCTCCTCATCCATCCTCACTACATTCAGTGACTTCATTTCTCTCGAAGACCATAACTTTACTCTTCCCTGCATTCACCTTTCGATTCTGTTTTTTACAAACTCTCCCAAACTCATTTACCAAGCTTTGCAGATCCCCTTCATCTTCACTTAACAACAACAGTATCACCTGCAAACAGCAGTACAGGGAGTTTCCACACATTGCCCTCTGTCATTAGGGCTTCTCCAACATCAACTGTCCTACCTTGTATCTCTCTTATAACCCCATCCATATACAGATTGAAAAACCATGGAGACATGATGCATCCCTGTTTCAGTCCAACTTTCATATAGAGAAATTCACTCAGTTCGCTGTCCACAAGCACTGCAACTTTAGCACCCTCATACATACTCTTCACGACATTCAGCAACTTCCTTTGTACTTCATATATTCTTAATACTTTCCACAATCCTTGTCTATTCACCCTGTCATATGCTTTCTGCAAATTCATGAAGGCTGCACACATCTTCTTCCCCTGCCTTAGAAATTTTTCCATTAAAGGTCTAAGAATGAATGTCTGATCTACACAAACTCTTCCCTTCCTAAAACCTCCCTGTTCTCCTGTTCTTCTCCAACTAACTTCTCTGTTATTTCCCTAACTCGGTCAATAAGTATCCTACCATATACTTTTCTTATTACACTAAAAGACAAATGCCCCTGTGATTCCCACACACTTCTTTTTCCCCTACAGGGAAATGATTATACCTGACTTCCAATCCTCCGAGACTCTGCCTTCCTCCCAGGCCAATCTGCAGATCTTCCCCATCCATTCTGCTACTATCTCTTCCCCATGCTTCAGCATTTCATCACACTCCATCAGTTCCTGGGGCTTTCCCCATTTTGACATTTTTCATTGCTTCCACAACCTCCATCCCACTGATTTCTTCCACCCTTCTCACATCCCTCCTTCTCCTAGCCATTCCCCAGCCATTTATACTCAAATTACTTTCATTCTTTATGTTCAGCAATTCCTTAAATTGTTCTCTCCATCAGCTAACTTTTTCTCCCTTCTCCACAAGTAATCTACCATTTTTATCTTTCACTCCCTGACTAACTTCTTTAACACCCTGTCTAACTCTCTTCATCTCTTTCCAGAAAATTTTCTTACACTCCCTCCACTTTACACTCAAATTCCTCATCCACTCTCTTCTTACTCTTTTACTAATCTTTTCACCTCTCTCTTCCTCTCTACATATAACTCTCTCTTCCGTCTCACAGCTTCCTCCACACCTCTGTTTCTCATCCAGTTACTATATGCTTTCTTTTTTTGCGCCACAGCCCGTCTCACCTCATTATTCCACCCTGTTGTTCCTTTTGTCTTCTCTTCTCCTCACACACCACCTCACATGCTGCAGAGATTTCTTTTGTGAATATCTTGCACACACCTTCCACGTCCCCCATCTCCTCCAAATCATATTTACCCAATCGCTCCTCCACATCTCTCTTATATTCTGTCTTTTTTCCATCCCCTTGATACCTATCCACCCTCCTTGCATGAACTATTTCTTCCTGTCCTTCACTTCTATTCCTCCATTTCCTTTGAACTTTGACTTTCACCACCACCAAGCAGTTGTCAGAAAGTCCACTCCCCCAACCTTTATATGCTCTTACATTTTTACAGTACCCCTCCTAATTTTGGTAGTGTTCTTTTTTTTTAACCCTTTTCTCCACAACCTTCCACAGCCCCTCTCTTTTGACATTAGTGTTTGTCATATACTGACAATTTTGCATGAAGGTCTCAGAGTAATTCCTCATTTATCCAACATAATAGAGGTATCGGTATGTTTGGATACAAACGATGTTCGGATACGGAACAATACCATACCATTCAGACCTCTACCTATATGTATAGTACCCCTCCTAATTTTGGCAGTGTTCTTCAGTGATTCAGTTATTTTGGCATCAAAACACACATTGGAATATCTTATATGGTGGAAGGGACAGTCAGCCAGAAAGAGTGTTGGGAAGGATTGTTGCTTAAGTCGTTTTAGCAGCATAGGATAGATGGATATGGGGGTGTGTGGGTGGTGGTTAGGGAGGAATGGTTGGGATATGCCATGAATGTTATGAGAGTAAGTGATAGGATAATAGTAATGAAAATTTTGTTCAGTGGGATGGTGTTTGCAATTTTATCAGCATATGCTCCACAGACAGGCTTGGATGAGATGGAGAGGATAGATTTGGGGATGATGTAATATGCGTTGTAAGTGGTATGGGGGATGATGAGATTGCAGTATTAGGGGAGGATTTAAATGGTCATGTAGGTGAAGCAGCTCAAGAATATGAAGGAGTACTTGAGGGAGGCAGTGGCTCGATCGGTAGAGAGTTGGCTTGCAGTCCTAACGGACCCAGGTTCAAATCCTTGCTGGGGCAGGGAACAGTTTGAGGATTTGAATTTCGTCAAATTAAGCTTTACTGGTCTACCAGAAGACCCACCGATATGTCTTAAAAATACCTTCACTAATACCAATACACCAGTCTTGTATGAGACCGCCCTAGCATGTATTCAATATGGACGGTGGGTGTTAGCGCCGAAGTGGTGACGTGTAGAGGTGTATGGTATGTAGTAGGACTGCTGGGCCTTGATAGTAGGCTGTGAAGCCTATGCCGAGAGTCAGACACATAGAAAAATAAATAAATAAAATAAAAAATAAAAAAAAAACATGGGGGATGTGCATATGGCACAAGAAATTAGGAAAGGGGAAGGATACTCGAGTTTGGGGAAGCAACGAACATGATTGTATGCAACACACATCTTAGGAAAAGAGAGAGTAGGTTGATTATGTATGAGTCATGGGGAAAGAGCAGCCAGATAGACTATTTCCTGGTCAGGAGGGCTGATAGGAGGTTAGTAATGGATGTAAAAGTTATAGGAAGTGAGGAGTGTGTGCAGCAACACAAAGGAATGATATGTGTCATGGTGCTTAAGGAGCGGGTGATGAAAAGAGGGCCTATGCACCTTGGAGGAAAATATAGAAGCTGAAAAACCAAGCAGTAAGGGATGCCTTCTATTGCAACATGAGGAGAGTGGTGGCTGAACAGGGATTCGTCGACAGAAGTGTTACTGAACAGTACAGAGCTCTCAAGACCAACCTCTTGAGAGTTACTGATTCAGTATGTGGATGGACAAGAGGCCCACCAAGACATAGTGACTTGGTGATGGGTTGAGGGTGTAGAAGCTGCAGTTAAGGAGAAAAGGCTTTTCCGGGAATGGAAGAAGGATGTTAACAAAGAGGAATACTTGGCTGCCAAGCGTAGGGCTAGAAAAGAGGTTTATAGGGCGAAGTCTGAGCCACAGAGACCTTTACTGGAAACCTAAATCGTGTGGAAGGGAAAAAGATGATTTTTAAGGTGGCAGATTAAATGAAGAGGGAGAATAGGGATATCATAGGTGAGCATTGTATGAAGAATGATGAAGGAAGGATTGTGGTGAACTTTGGGGATATTAAAGATGCATGGTTCTCTACAGCCAGTTGTTGAATGAGGAGTTTGACTGGGACAGGGAAGGTTTGGAGCCTGCAGATCCAATGTTTGGTCCATGGCCTTTGATTGGTGCTGCTGCTGTGAGTGGGGCAATCGGCAGGAAGCAGGTGGGGAAGGCAGCAGGTGTGTCTTGGTTGTCTGCTGAAATATTGAAAGCCTCAAGAGATAAAGAAGTGAGGTTAGTCACTGACTTGATAAATATGATTATATGTGAGTGTGTTGTTCTAGATGATTGGTTGAATAGTAATTGTAAATGTGTACAAGGGGAAGAGTGATGTCCTGGAAAGAAGAAATTCTAGAGACATATAGCTTTTAGACCAGATAATGAAGGTAATGGGGAGAGTTCTAGAAGGCATGATCAGAGAAAGAGTGAATATTGATGAGATGCAGTTTGGGTTATGGCAGGCAAAGGAACCACTGATGTCATATTCATTGTATGACACCTTCAGGAAAAATATGTAGGAAAGAAGAGGGAACTGTACTTTGTTTTTGTTGATTTAGAGAATGCCTTTGACAGAGTCCCTAGAAAGATGGTGAAGTGGGCAATGAGACAGCTTGGGATGGAAGAGTGGCTGGTTAGTGGTTATGGCCATGTATGTGGGTGCTCACATCCAGTTACGGGTGAATGGAGATTTGCGTGATGAGTTTTCCATATATGTTGGTGTGCATCAGGTGTCAGTCTTGAGTCCCTTGTTGTTTTTCATGGTACAGTACTTGAAACCCTCTCACGTGACTTCAGAAATGGACTCCTGTGGGAGATGTTGTATGCTGATGATTTAGTGTTGGTTGCAGAGAATGAAAAGGAGGCGCAGGAAAAATTTAAGAAGTGGCGAGATGGTATGGGGCACAAGGGCTTAAGAGTAAATGCAAATAAAAAGTGATAGTATCTAGGACTGGGGGTGGTACTGTCAAAGAAGATGGAGAGTGGCCATGTGTGATTTGTCACAAGGACATGGGAAGTAATTCCATCTTGCTCAGTGTTTGTGATAAGTAGGCACATAAGAGGTGTAGTGGTGTTAGAGGTAGACTGCGAGATAATGCTGATTTCACATGTGTGGTGTGTTGGGTAGAGCATGTGGATATTGCCAGGCGTGAAAGGATTGAACTTGCTGGTGAGTCTCGGCTGAGTGTGTGGAAGAGTTTTGTTATTTGGGAGACATATGTGCAGGAGGTGGGGCAGGAGCTAGCTCCTCGGCTAGAGTGAAGAGTGGCAGGAGGAAGTTCAGGCAGCTGTTGCCTCTCCTGACATTGAGAGGGCTCTCCTCCGTGCTATGGGATCTTTGTATGTGGCATGTGTTAAGAGTGTAATGTTGTATGGTAGTGAGACCTGGGCAGTAAAGGAAGAGGATATTCGCAGGCTCAGATGTACAGAAATGACAATGATTAGGTCGATGTGCAGCACGTCCTTGATTGCAAGGCCTAGTGGGACTAGGTTTACGATGGAAGAGTGGAGAGGTAGGAAGGGACTGGAGTGTATTGGTGTTGTATTGAGGAGAGGTAGATTGAGATGGTTTGGGCATGAGGAGGGGATGGGGGATGATAACTGGGTGCAGAGAGTGAGAAGTGTTAATATTGGGGGTAGGGTAGTAAGAGGTAGACTGAAAAAGACCTAGGACAAGTTCATTGAGTGTGACCTCAGAGTTAAGGGACTAAGTAGGGAAGGTGCTAGAGATTGAGCAGCATCGAAATCCTCCATGAGGTGACCAAGGCCAACGCATGCAAGCATGATGAACCCTTTAAAAAACGAAAATGAGTACCGTACTGTACTTACCACCCAATGAATGGTGGACAGGCATCATTAGCCGCTGGCCTGTACAGTAGCTGGTGTACAGTAATTCTTTGTAGTTTAGTGGCTAATGTAATCACTTAACAGATGTCGGAAAACTCCCCCTCCACCCGTTGGAGCTGGGTGATGAGTGGGGATGTGCGGTACCCGTCACTGATCACAGCGCTGCCATGTCTCTGTTGGCCGGCCAGGCAGCTTTGACCATTCGGTAGTGAGGCGGACGGCCATTTTTGCTCACCTGCTGGGTTAGAGTCTGTTACCTGCATGTGGGTGGCTGTGCGACTTTAACCGTTCGGTAAGGAGGTGGACGACCATTTTTGCTCATCTGGTGGGTTAGGGTCTGTTACCCATGCATGGCCAGAGAGGCCGGCTGGGCGACTTTGACCATTCAGTATGGAGACGGACAGCCATTTTTGCTCGGTTGGTGGGTTAGGGTCTGTAACTTGCATACGGCCTGAGAGGCCGACTGGCTGGCTGGGCGACTTTGTTCAGTGAGGAGGCAGACGGACGTTTTTGCTCTGCTGGTGGGGTAGGGTCTGTTTCCCATGCAGCCAGAGAGACCAGCTGGCTGCCCAACCGATTAATTGAATTTGTAGGCCGCCCAACTGGCCGTGTTGGAAAGTTTATGTTCAGATATGGACGAAGCTTTCAGTTCTGACATAAAAGAGCCAAAGCCTAACGTTCAGATACGGAGCATGTCCAGATACAGGACGTCTGGATAATTGAGGGACTCAACAAGCAGCAGACCTACTCAAAATAAAAAATACAGCCACTAGAACCTTGGCTTACTGGAAGCAGAATGACTGTTCCACCTATAAAGTTATATATCACTCTTCAATATAGACAGACATGAGTGTCAAACTTACTCTCAGGTCACCCTCTTTCATCAGTTACTTCCCCTTGAGAAACTTCACAAATTTCTTGGACTTACTTTGGATACACATAAAACTTCTCAGCATACATGCACCATCAGTACAAAGGTATCATGTATATTCATTGTCTTGAAAACATATACTGGCAGTACATTTGAACAGCAGCAGATGGTATTGCTGAAGACAGTTCTCCTGAACAATAGTAAATTGCACTAGCCCAGGCTGGGCATTGACCTTAGCAGCCACAATCTTAAAATAAAACAAAAAACTGAATGATATTAACAGGATGTACAAAAATCACAACTATTGGCCACCTGCACCTAGAAACACAAGAACTCCTAATCAGAGACCTCATTAACATAAGAGGTACACAATTTAGTGCTTCAGCACAAGATCCCATCCATCTTTGTGACTGTACTGTGCCACTCCCTACCACAAAGAAACCCAAAATGAACAACCTCCCAGTACAACTAAGAATGCTTCAGCACATTCCCTCCTCCATCACCCAGTGCAGTACTTCACAGACAGATGCAGCCAACACAGCCATCTGTACCATACAACCAGACATCATGCATCATGCACCCTCATCAAACATTAATCCCACAGAAATTGTCCTTCTCAGAATGACATGAAATCACTTAGCCAGACTATAATATGGCCACCACTCATCTTTGCTTTTGTAATGAAATCCTTCACACCACAACATAGTATAATTTACATCTTGCACCTCATTACACAGTCAGCCCTTCAGTGTAGCCACAACAAAAGATATCTTGGAGTGCTTGGCTGTAGTGGCTTGTTTTGTATAGTCCATTGGGCTCACATCCTTGTGAGTCTGGTCCACAACAGTTGTGGTGTTATTAGTAAAGTTGTGGTTTTTATATGCAGTCTTAGCATGGATCAGAGGCTATTGCTGGTGGGTGTATGGATGTGTGATGTTTCTGGTAGTGGAGTGGCCATGTATACTACAAAGAGATGAGATTATATGAAGCATGCAACACCAAAAGGTATTCATGTCAAGTTGAAGTTTCCCAGAAATTGCACTTAATTCCATAATGTGGAATGGCTGTAATTGCAGCATCATAGGTAATAGAAAGTTATGCCACTGCATGTGTTAAAATTGGATATTGTGGAATGGAGCAGGGGGGAAATTAATTTAAAACAGAACGGAGAAAGAAAGGAATGAAGATTGTAGTGCAGAGAGAGAAAAAAAAGAAAAAAGATAAAGGATGAATGGAATGAAGAAAGAATGATGATGAGATGGAAGAAAGGGGACAGAGAAAGAGAATTTTGCATATTAAGTATGGAGCCTTAAAATAGGTAGGCAACACTCACTGATTTTGGCCAAG
>JAGKTI010023970.1:1590-14571 GCA_018397915.1 Birgus latro
AGCTGACACCATGACACCTATAACAGCAGCAGAGGGTAAGTACTGTGCTTGTTTTCTTTGTGTGTTTTAAGTATTTTGGGTCACATGTTGCTGTGGATGGAAGAATAGATGCAGAAGTGAAGTTTAGAATGAATGAAGTTGGAAAGGTGCTGGAGGAATGAAAAAATTGTTTAGATGTCATTCACTTAGAATGGATGTAAAGAGAACGCTGTACGAGGGTATTGTGGTACCGACTGCATTATATGGGGCTGAAACATGGAATATGGGTGTAGCAGAGAGGAAAAGTTTGAATGTAATGGAGATGAAGTGCCTGTGGAGTATGTGTGGAGTAACACATATGGATCAAGTGAGAAATGATGAAGTGCGAAGGAGAACTGGAATTGCTCAGGAGATGGCTGATCGAGTTAAGCAGAGGGTGTTGAGATGGTTTGTGCATATGGAGAGAATGGATAATGAGCAATTGGTGAAAAAGATAACTAGATCTGATGTGAGAGGCGTAAGGCTGAGAGGAAGACCACGAATAGGATGGATGGACAGTGTGAAGAGAGCGTTGGATGTGAGAGGGTTGTCTGTTGAGCATGGAAGAGTGGCTGTGCGTGATAGAAATGAATGGAGGGAAACTGTGAATGACTAAATGATGACGCAGCCCAGAGGGGATATTCTCCCGCATTTTGTCTGATCAGCTGATCAGGTCAGGTGTAGGTAAGGGGCTGGATCCATTATGATGTGGCAGGGGTAAACCAGCTTTGCTGTCGGGCCCTGCTGCGGATGTCACTGACTGCACTGCGTAGTTGACCCTCATGCGGTGTGGTGCGGTGAGGATCTGTCCCTTCTCCCCTATGGGGCTAAGATGCGAATGAATGTGTATGAGTGGATGAGTAAATTGGTAGTGTGTTGACCTGTCTCGGCTACCTCCCTTTTCTTGGGGGAAGCAGCCTAGGTATAAAGATAGATAGTTTCTATCATTTGTGACTGATCTGAGAGAAAAAAAAAATCCAAATTACAAAAATAAGCTCAGCTGTGGGAGGGGGATAGGGTGCAACGAGCTCAGAGTCAGGGGGTTAACCACCTAAAATTGCCACAAAGCATAACCTTGAAAGCCCACAATACCAACCGGGCAAAACTTTCTAATCATCAGCCTGTGAAATATCACCACCCAGCATCACGCATATTTTGCCGAGAACTATTGTAGCAGCAAGAGAGAGAGAGAGAGAGAGAGAGAGAGAGAGAGAGAGAGAGAGAGAGCAGTGTGGAACTGTTTTTTGAAGTATCATTAGTCATTATCAATAAATTAAAAATACAATAAAATCATCAGCATGGAATGACTGCATACAACTTGTCTGGTAAACACAAATGCAGTAATCCTGAATAAGAAACAATTCAGCCAAGCGGGCGGTATAATTTGTATGATAGTATAATTCACAAGAACTGAAATCACATAATTCTTATGTCAACATGCAGATCTTCACATACCATAAGAGCCGAATTTTCTAACCCCGAATCCGTCAGTTCATAACAAAGATTGGTCGCAAAGCCTTTTTAACACTCATTGCACTAAATGCGAAAACATGAATTTTACTGCTCCCTCATCATTAACATTTTTAGTTTTTTATCACTCTCCAACAAGGAAACCATCCACATCATAAACACACCCAACTCACTTTATCTGACTGTCTGACTGTTATTCTTGTTTGCATTAAGCTCTCACACCACGCACCACTTCGTGCTACAATATTTCTTTTTCCTTGGGAATAAATACTTTCCTTGTGTTCATAACATTTTCAGGGTGCTTAGGCAAAACTAAAGTTAGTTTGGAACTTTGTGCTCAGATTCCTGAAATGAAATGAAGAACATGGAAATAAATAAATAAATGCTTCTAATCACAATGACCATCAACACAACAACCGAGGCAAATAGCGGCAAGTGTGGGACAGGGGTCATGTGGGTCGGGTCAGGTCAAGGAAGTCAATCAGAGACTGACAAAAGCACAGCATAATGAACGAGTTGTAAACAAATGCAGCCATCTGGAAATCCAGGACCTAAACACACCCACTTGTCACAGAGTTTCTCCCAAGCAACTAAGCGACATTACCATGCAACTGAATAATTATGTGAGAAAATAAATCCCCATGTAACTGTAAGAGAGTTGCTTCCCTTTGTCTTCAACAGTGACTCTACTGTATTTCAACTTAGCAGTCATGATGGGGAGAGGGCAATATCAGACCAGGCTGGAGTAAAATGGGTAGGAAACACATGTATTGTGATCCATTGCCCCCCTTTTAACGGACACTTTGTTTTAGGCAACAGAAGTTCTGTGACCTTCATAGCATCCATTAAATCTGATATTCACTATACCAAGGTCTGTTACAGAAAGGGTGTATTTTATACATTTTTATGCATCATAGGAAGTGTAAGAAATCTAATGCATCAATTTACAGGTCAAGAAAAATCACTTAGTAAGCCAAGTTAATGCTGTCTCAACATACAAATAGCATGCATACAAACTTCTGAGTGTAATAAAAGTGGAGAAAACCTGTAATGTGAAAATTACCCCAGTTTTGAGCTATCAAAGCACTGCAAAATAATCAGGAGAATCTTTGCAAAATGATTATAAAATCAAACCAAATATGATTATATCCATACTGTCTTCTTGGGCACATTCTTTGTTTTGGTGACAGCCATTTTACTAGCACCAGGAGTTGGGGTCTCTGGAGGGCGAGGAAGGTTGTCCAGGAAGAACTGCTGCAGTCTGAGAAGGAATGGCAGGTGCAGCACTACCACAAAGCTTGATATTCGAAGGTCCACTGAAAGGTAACAAATGTGATTAGCAGCTATGCTTTTCAAGTTATAGTGGATAAATGGAATGAAATCCATGAATCTAATGCTAATATTGCTGGACATACTGTAAAACTATGCGATGAACTTCCTGAAACCTGGCAATTTCTTAGGTCTGACACTACCTATCTGATTTCCTCCGAGTTCAGTGTGTGGACAGGAGACCTGAAGAGAGTATGGTCACACAGAAAGAAGAGGAATAAATACTGTGATGAAAAGGGTACATGGAAGTGAATTTGAAGGAGGGAGGAGGTGCAATAGGCCAAAAAGATATGGATATGGTAAATAAGTGTGAGAAATGTGGAAGCTTAGAAAACTACAAGATATCAAACTTGTCATTTGAATATTGTATGGAGTGCACGACAAGGGTATGGAACTCGTTTTTAACTTGATGGTCACCAAATTGAAGTAATATGACATGAAGTGCATTATGTACAGATGGTTCTGTCTGTGGGGTGATTTCAGGATTATGTGGGTTTGAATGATGAATCAGTAAGTGTATAGGTAGGCTGGTGACTAGTTCTTTCTTTATCTTTTTTTTTTCTGGACCCTCATTTGCCCCACTTTCTGGTAGGAAAGAGAGGCAGGATGGATAACAAAGATGAAGAAAATAATTAAATTTCACTTTCATATTTCAAAAACATTTAAAGGTACATAAAAAATCTGACTAGCAAATCATCTACCCGAACAACCAGTTGCAATATCTTCCTGGCAGCTATTACTGTGTTCAAAATATCAAAAGGGAATGTATAATCACCTTACATTCATTGCATTTTTAACTCCATTCACTTCCATGATCTCTTACTTCAGTTTTTACATACCACTATTGTTTTTTATGTCTGTCACTCATTTAGTTTTGTTTTTGAAGGCTCCAACATGCTTGCATGTGTCGGCCTTGGTCACCTAATGGCGGCTCTCCATGCTGCTCGATCTCTGGCAGCCTCCCTATTCAGTCCCTTAACCCTTAAGTCACATTTAATGACCTCGTCCCATGTCTTTCTCGGTCTACCCCTCCCAACCCCTCCCCCAATATTAACACTTCTCACCCTCTGTACCCAATTATCATCCCCCATCCTCTCCACATGTCCAAACCACCTCTGCCTACCTCTCCTCATCACAACACCAATACACTCCAGTCCCATCCTACCTCTCAACTCTTCTATCGTAAACCCAGCCCCCCCAGGCCTTGCACGCAGGGACGCACTGCACATCCACCTAATCATTGTCACTTCTGTACGTTTAAACCTGCTAATATCCTCTTCCTTTACTGCCCAGGTCTCACTACCATACAGCATCACACTCCTAACACATGCTGCATACAAAGACCCCTTAGCACATAAGGAGAGTCCTCTCAATGTCAGGAGAGGCAACAGCACCTTGAACATCTTCCAACCACTTCTCACTCTAGCAACCGAGCTAACTCCAGCCCCACCTCCGGCACATAACATGTCTCCCAGATAACAAAACTCCTCCACACACTCAAGAGACTCACCTGCAAGTTCAACCCTCTCACGCCTAACAATCTCCACCTGCTCTCCCTGACACACCGCACACATGAAATCAGCATTATCTCGCAGTCTACCTCTAATACCACTACATCTCTTGTGCACCCATCTACCACAAACACTGCACAAGATGGAATTACTTCCCACACCCATGTGGCAAACTGCACATGGCCACTCTCCCTCTCCTCTGATTGTACCGCCACCAACCCTAGATATCATCACTTTTGTTTTATCTGCATTTACCTTTAAGCCCTTGTACCCCATACCATCTCTCCACTTCTTAAATCTTTCCTCAGCCTCCCCTTCATTCTCAGCAATCAACACCAAATCATCAGCATACAACATCTCCCATGGGAGTCCATCTCTGAAGTCACGTGAGAGTGCTTCAAACACCATGATAAACAACAAGGGACTCAAAACTGACCCTGATGCACACCAACATTCACGGGAAACTCATCACTCAAAACTCCATTCATTCTTTTGTTTTTGTTTTCATTTTTGTTTTTGAAGACTCCAACATGGTTGCATGCGTCGGCCTTGGTCACCTAATGGTGGCTCTCCATGCTGCACGATCTATGTCAGCCTCCCTGTTCAGTCCCTCAACCCCGAGGTCACACTTAATGACTTTGTCCCACGTTTTTGGGGGTCTACCCATCACAACCCTACCCCCAATATTCATGCTTCTCACTTTCGCTCCCAATTATCATCCCCTATCCTCTCCACATGCTCAAACCACCTCAATCTATCTCTCCTCATCACAACACCAATACACTCCAGTTCCATCCTACCTCTCAACTCCTCCATTGTAAACCCAGCCCCCCCAGACCTTGCAAGCAGGAATGCACTGTACATCCACCTAATCATTGTCATTTCTGTACATTTGAGCCTGTGAATATCTTCTTCCTTTACTGCCCAGGTCTCACTACCATACAGTATTACACTCCTAACACATGCTGCATACAAAGATCCCTTAGCACATAGGGATAGCCCTCTCAATGTCAGGGGAGGCAACAGCTCCCTGAATTTCTTCCAACCACTTTTCACCCTAGCCACAGAGCTAGCTCCAGCCCCACCTCCAGCACATAACAAAACCCCTCCACACACTCAAGAGACTCACCAGCAAGTTCAATCCTTTCATGCCTGACAATCTCCACCAGCTCTCACCGACACGCAGCACACATACAGTCGGCATTTTCTCGCAGTCTACCTCTAGTACCACTACATCTCTTATGCACCCACTTATCACAAACACTCCACAAGATGGAATTACTTCCCACACCCTTGTGGCATACTGCACATGGCCACTCTCCCTCTTCTTTGATAGTACTGCCACAAACCCTAGATATCATCACTTTTGTTTATCTACATTTACTCTTAAGCCCTTGTGCCCCGTACCATCTCTCCACTTCCTAAATCTTTCCTCCGCCTCCATTTCATCAACACCAAATTATCGGCATACAACATCTCCTACAGGAGTCCATTTCTGAAGTCACGTGAGAGGGCTTCAAGTACCATGATAAACAACCCCCCCCTCCAGCCCCTCACAGGGCCCAAGAACCTAGGAGTGGCTTCGGTCGCCGGGCAAGTACCACATCTCAACAAAGCACATACAACAACACTGTTTTTTCTACACCGAGAAATGATTCCCCAGCGGTCATTTCTCGAAGACTTCTTCTAGCCGGTGACATTGAAAGCAATCCAGGACCCACCAACAAATACACATGTCCAGCATGCTCAAAACTTATCACTTTGAGATGACACACAAAGGGCTCAGTTCAGTGCAATTCCTGCAAGAACTGGACCCATTACACCTGCACAACATTTGTATCCAGAAAATACACAAACACCTGGACCTGCACCTTATGCTCCTTCCCCCCACCCACTAACCCCCCTCCCACCAAACCAACTCCTACTTCCTCTACAACTCCTCATCCTAACCCACTGACCCTTCCCATATCATCCAATCCCCCAAACTCTCTCATTCCACCCCAATCTAATTCACCCCAACCCTTATCTCCACAATAACCTTCTCTCACCCCTTCACCTCCATCCACACCCCTACTTCCTCCCCATGCTGCAGCACCCAAAACACATTGTACACACAACATGAATGTTCTTCACATAAAAAGAGATGGCATAAGAAGCAAAAAACAAGAACTCACACAATTCATCAAATAACAAAACACACACATTGCCATCTTACAAGAAACAAAACTATGAAGAACACAAAAAACACCTACATTTCATAATTTCACCACCATCAGATAGGACCAGGCTGACGGTGGTGGCGGTGGAATCATCACCGTAGTACACCAAGCCATCAACTTTTCAGATACCAGTGCACATACAAAGTCATTTCTCCCCCCACATGACACCACAACAAAAAAACAATCAATTACAATACGCACTGGTAACAAATCACACATAACAATCGCTAATACACACACTCCCCCCGAGTCATCCCCCACAGTACCACAAAATTACTCTCCTCAAATACACCACATCACTAACATACTTATCAACTTGGTTGGTGATTTCAATGTCAAGGCGTCGGCCCGGCATGTCAACAACCCTGACACAGACAGAGGGCTGGTACTACAATCCCAAACAGATAATTTTTTCATACTCAGTAACCTCCATCAACATACCCATATCCTACCTCAAGCCCTCGTCCCCATATCATCCCCCGACATCACCTTTAGCTCCCCAAACCTCACCCCCACAACATCCTGGAGTGTGGTCAAAACCCTTGGCTCCAACCACCTCTCAATCATCAGCACTACCAAAACCAGAATGAACCCAGCTGGCCAGAGGCACACATACACTAATTATAAGAGAGCCAACTGGGAGGCCTTCACAAATGAAAGTACAACACTCTGGAACATTAAACAGTACACCCATCACAAACATCAACACCACTGTGCACACTTTCAATTCAATTATTCAAATGCAGACAGAAAACACATCCCTAAAGGTAACAGAAAGAGAGACAACCCCAACTTCACACCAGATATTCAAAGTCTCAACAGTCAACACGACACACTACGACACTCCCCAACACCCCATCCACAAGACACCGTACAACAAATACAAGAACTCAACACTCAAATAAACAATATCAGAACACCAAACACTAAATTGGAATAATTATCTCCAAACACTTGATCACAAAAACACCAGCAAACTCGACAAAACACTAAACAGCATCACACTCCAACAGCAACACTACACAATCATATGCTGCCATCACAACAACAGACACAATACCCTCTAACAAGCAACAAGCAAACACTCTCATCCATCACTTTTTACATGTCAGCCATCTAAATCCCATCACAACGACCGACGTGTCATCCGACACAAGAGACAGTTCCCCACAGACCCAGATGTCACACCTTTTACTTACAACCAGACGAAGCACATCATTAGCAACCTCAAGCACTCATCTGACTGCAGACCAGACAACATAAGCAATGTACACCTTAAACAACTTGGATCACAAGGCATACAAGCACTCACCAACATATCAATCAACAGCTACTCACACAACATAATACCCAACATCTGGAAGCATGGCACTATCATCACTATCCCCAAACCCAACAAAGACCCCACGTTACCTTCCTCACACCGCCCCAGCACACTCCTCTGAACCCCCTCACAAGTCACTGAACGACTGGTATTACAAGTAGTTAAACCCTAGTTAAACCTTACATCCCCTTAGCCCCAACAAAACATGGTTTTAGGCCACTACATTCCACAAACACTCTTCTTACAGATCTTACACAGAGAGTCTTTGAGGGCATCAATTCAGCTAGGACACCACACAGAACACTCCTGGTCACGTTAGACATTAGCAAAGCTTTTGATGCTATCCCCCACCACCTCACAAACAAAATATTCAACACAACATGCACAATAACATAAAAAGATGGTTGGCAAACTACTCTGCAGGCAGATGTGCACATACAGTATAATATTTGCCGGTCAATCAATGAACATCAGAAACTTCACAAACGGCATCCCCCGAGGATCTGTTTTATCCCCTACTCTCTTTAACCTATACATGGACGACATACCCACACCCCAGACAGATACACATAGCTTTTTATGCTGATGACACAACTCTTACACATACACATCAAAACCCAAACACTGCTGCAAACATCCTCCAACCTTACCTCAACACACTACATGAATGGTTCACCACAAACAGGCTCAAAATAGCCCCAGCCAAATCTACAGTGACCCTTCTCACAAAATGGACAGCAGAACAGTCACATTCCACACCTCACCATAAACAATACTCCCCTACCACACACACACAGGTCGCCGACGTGGACAGACGTCTTCCTGGATCGAAGGGAAATAATCGCTGAATCAGCGGTGAAAGGAAACCAGCCTATTGTGATTGTGTAAATGAGTGCATGAGTGGTGGTCCCGTCGGACATTAGTTAAAAAAAAAATGCAGGTTTCGGGATAAAGAAAGCAAGATACATTAGAATAGAAAAGTTTCCATATGGTTGTATCACGGCGGAAAGCGACGGCGGTTTGTTTACGTCTGGCGAAAGGGAATTTTGGAAGTACCAAACTGAATCAAACACGAGTAGCAGGAGTAGAAAAAACGGAGGAGAGGAATGTCCAGGAATTGAAGAAGGTATGGGTAGTAATTAGGGAGCTGCAGGAGAGGACCTTACAACAGGAGAGAGAGAGAAAAGTTTTACAGAACAAGCTGGAAAAAGTTTACACACGCAGTGCGGAACAAGAAAGAGAAGTTACGGAATTAAAAGTGAGTAATGAATCTGCCACAAATAACACAGAACAGCTCAAGAGGGAAAACAAGAGGTTGGAAGAAGAAAGAGACAGAATGAAAAGTAAATTAGATGAGTATGGTTCAAAATCAAGGATGCAAGATGAACATATTAAGGAAATCAAGGAGAAACAAAAGGGGTGGAAGAAAATTCAGGAGGAAGGGAATGTAAATTTGAAAGAGATTATAGAACAACAAAGCAAGGAAAAGGTGGAGAAGGAAGTGGTTAGGGTACTGAAAAGTAGAGAATCTTTAGTCAAGGATGTAGCAGACAAGAAAAAATGTGTAATTACTTTAGGGGTAAAAGAAAAGCGTATCACGATAAGATCTGAAAGAGAAAGAGAAGAATTGAGTAAAGTTAAAGAAATAATATCAGTAGTCATGGAGGGTAACAATGAAGCCCAAGACGAGACTGAAGAAGTGTTTAGGTTAGGTAAGTATGAGGAAGGAGGGGCGAGGCCATTGAAGGTGAAGTTTAAGTCCCAGGTAATAGTAAATGAAATCATGAATAGGACGTGGAAATTGGCAGACAAAGAGAGGTTCGAAAATGTCTGGTTAAGGAGAGATGCAAATGAGGAAGAAAGAGCTAAAATAAAGGAGTTGGTAAAGGAAGCTAAGGCAAAAAACGAACAGAGAATGGAGGAGAAGACACTGTTTTATTGGAGAGTCATGGACCAGAAATTGAGGAAGTGGTACCGATGGAGAGGAGGAGAAAAGATGGTATAAGCAATAACGAGAAAAGTTTGAAAGTGGCATACACTAATGTTGATGGATTAATATCAGCAATATTAGAAATCAACGATTTCTTGAGGGTACAAGAACCTGATGTTATGTGCTTTGTAGAGACCAAGTTAAGGGAGAATATTGATATCCATATGGGAGATGGCAAATACAAATTGTGGAGAAGAGACAGAAAAGATAAAATGGGAGGAGGAGTGATGATAGCAGTGAAGAACAACTTAAATGTAGATTCTGTGGAAATGGGAGAGGGTAGGGCTCAAGTGATAAACATGAAATTAGAAACTGGAGAGAACTGTGAGAGATATAGCAGTAGTATATGTTCCACCTAAGACAAGAGCATGGATTGATGATGAATACCAGGAGATGTTGTCAGACATGGTGAGTTATCTGCAGAAAGTGATTGAGAAAAGCAGCAATATAATTCTAATGGGTGATTTTAATTGTAAAGAGGTGAACTGGGAGGAATGGGACTCAGGAGGTGACGAAGATTCGTGGGGCACTATATTGTTAAACATTGTGATAAATAACGTAATGACACAGTGGGTCAAAGAAGAGACACGATTCCGAGGCGATGACACCCCAGCAAGATTAGATTTACTGCTAACCAAAGAACCTGACATAACTGAATCCTTGAAATATCTGTGTCCTATAGGAAAAAGTGATCACGTGGTCACTGAGTTCCAGATGATAATAGGGAATGTGGTGCCAAGAGATGAGCTCCATAGGCAGGGAAGATACAACTTTGGGAAAGCAAACTTTACAGAATTGAGAAAATTTTTTGAAAATGCAGATTGGAGAAAATTCAGAGAAACAAGAGAGATTCAGAGGAAGTGGGATATCTTTCTAGACCTCTATAATTCAGGAGTGGAAAAACATGTTCCTAGAGTAAGTGGAAAAGAATACAGGAAAAAGGAGTGGTTTAATAGGTGTATGATAGCGAAAAAAGAGAGGGAAATGGCGTAGAACAAATGGAGAAAGAGAGCTAATAACAGAACAAAGGAAGAATATAAAAGAACTAGAAATGAATCTACAAGAATTCGTAGAGAGGAAGAAAGGAACTTTGAAAAAGGTATAATCGACAAATGTAAGGATGAACCCAAATTGTTTTATAGATTTGTTAATGGCAAATTGAAACAAAAGGAAGGAATCACCAAACTGAAAGTACAAGGAGAGGTCTACAATGATGTGGCAATGCAAGCTGAAATAATGAACAAACGTTTCCAATCAGTTTTTACTAATGAAGGGGAGTTTGTGGAGCGGGAGGGAGTGACTAGGAATGTGGTGATAAAAGATATAAAAGTGGAAGTGCAGGAAGTGTACAAATTATTGGAAACTCAAGATGTAAGGAAAGCCCCAGGACCAGATGGAATTTCAAATTGGGTACTGAAGGAATGCAGAGACCAACTGGCAGATAAGATTCACAGTTTAATTGTGTGTTCGCTGGAAGAAGGGAAAGTGCCTCGGGAATGGAAGAGAGCAAATGTGGTACCAATTTACAAGAGAGGAAAGAAGGAAGAACCACTGAACTACAGACCAGTGTCCCTAACCAGCATGGTTGCAAAATTGTGCGAGAAGATTCTGAAAGATAGGTGGATAAAATATCTGGAAGAGATGAATATTTTGACTGAAAGTCAATTTGGATTTAGAAGTGGAGGGTCATGTGTTTCCAACTTGTTGAGCTTTTACTCAAGAGCGACTGATGTGCTACAGGAGAGAGACGGTTGGGTGGATTGTGTATATTTAGAGTTGGAGAAGGCGTTTCACAAGGTACCCCGTATTTAGAGTTGGAGAAGGCCTTTCACAAGGTACCCCGTATTTAGAGTTGGAGAAGGCCTTTCACAAGGTACCCCGTAAGAGACTAATGTGGAAATTAGACCATAGGAGGGCTGAAGGGTAACCTCCTGGAATGGATGAAAGACTTTTTGAGAGACAGACAAATGAGGAGAGTAATAAAAGACAGGATATCTGGATGGAGAGAAGTAACAAGTGGTGTCCCACAGGGCTCGGTGTTCGCACCAGTAATGTTCCTGATTTACGTAAATGATATGGTACATGGAGTGAACAGTTATGCAAGTCTGTTTGCTGATGATGGAAAGATCTTGAGGAAGGTAGAGGTTGAAGGGGACTGTAAAATGCTGCAGGAGGATCTGGATAGGATACATGACTGAAGCCGTATGTGGGAAATGAAATTCAATGCAAAAAAATGTAAAATATTGGAAATGGGTAAAAGCACCAAGAGAACATCACTGAATTATATGATGGGTAATGAACCAATCACAAAAGTGAGAGAAGAGAAAGATTTAGGAGTGCTGGTCCAGGATAGTTTGTCACCTGAAAAACACATCAACAAGATACATACAGTAATCCCTCCAATATCCAACATAATAGAGCCAAAGGCATGTCCGGATATTGGTTTTGTTCGAATATTGGTCCTGAAGCTCCAGCACTGGTTTTTCATGACCCTAACCTAACCTAACCTAAATCAGAAAACTACCTTCCTACCTCCCTAGTGGACATGTATAGCACTTATTTAGGTCCCTTTTCACATAAATAATGCATACATAGCATGAATTTATTGAATTTTAACCAAAAAATGATGATTTAGGGGTGAGTGAGTCATAGGAGCTCAGAACTTGCCAGCATAGTATAAGTAAGTATCAGACATGGAAATCATCTTTTCTCACATTTTATGCACTAAATTATTGGATACAAAGCATCAAATACAGTAAATGATGTTAATTGCTACCAGAAAAATGGTTAGATTAGGTTAAGTTAGGTTAGGTTTGGTTAGGTTAGGTTAGGTTATGACCGCCCATGAAATTCACTGCTTCAACCTTTTTCATAGCTGGTGCACTTAATAACGATGCATGAAAGAATTAAATTAAAAGCAGGAAATTATGATTAACACAATGTTAGGTTAGGTTAGGTTAGGACCGGACATGAAATTCACTGCTTCACACTTTTTTCTAGCTGTTTTACTTAAGAACCATGCATGGAAAAATTAAATAGCATGCAGGAAATTATGATTAACATTTAAGGTAATTTTTTAACACATGTACAGCATGATGAAAACAGGTTAGGCATGAAAAT
>JAGKTI010023971.1:3247-14571 GCA_018397915.1 Birgus latro
TCCAGCATTTCTCGAACTTGCCTGTCCTCTTCGGCCCGTTGGTGTGGATTCTTCCGGCGGGAGGGTTGCCGGATGGGGGGCCCGGTGGTATGAATTTCATGGGCCAGACATATTATGTCGTATGTCCCAAGTTGGCGGGCCCGGTTGAAAAAAGGTCTTGATACTCAAGTAGCAGATGGTGCAGCGTTTCAGCTTGATGGGGAGATAAGTGGTCAGGCAAAGGAGGGAGGGGAGAGGGGTTTGAATTTAGGGGTGGGGTGTCGCTAGGCTCTGCTGCCTCTAGGTTGCCGATCAGGAGTCCTCTTGGCAGAGTGAGGGGTGTAGCTGCCAGGTTCGCCACTTTGACGGCGTTGAAGTGGGGCGGAAGGAAAGTCGGGGACATCAGGCAGGCGGCGAGGGGCCCGGTGGGGACACTTGGGGAGAATAGGGAATGGGTCCCTGTTTGCTTATTGATCCGTAGCCAAGCTTCATGGTGGGGGGGAATAGTGAGGGAGGATGCGACGGTCGCGGGGAAAGTGGGGCTGGGGGGAGGTGGGGCAGGAGGAGGGGGGGTGTCATTTTGTTGTGTGCACGTACAAATGGGTGGGAGCTGTTGGGGAGGCTGTTGAAAATGAAGTCGCCTCCCGTGGCAGTCTATGTGCGTGTGGAGTTTTTGGAGCAGGTCCTATCCCAAATAGCCATCATAAGTGCGGCAGGACGAGTCAAAAACGATGAAGGGATGATATGTGGAGGCTGGTTGATGAGTCTTGGTTCGTAGGGCCCTAGTTTCCCCACGAATAGGCAAGGGGCCTTCCCCTGCGTCTATGAGGCGGGCTGAAGTGGGGGAAAGGAGGCCAAAAACCTTCTTATGGCGGGAGTACAAATGCGTGTACAGGCAGGACCTGGCAGCTCCCATATCTACCAGAAGTCTTGTCTTGACCCCCTGTAGTTTCATCTTGTCATAGACCGGGGGTTGGTAATTTGTAGAGGTGGCCCCTGCCACCGTGGGGAGGTGCGGGGGCTGTCTAAAAATCCAACGTCAGCTCGAGGGCTGTGTTGGTATCAGCCTTCTCTGGCTCGCAGCCGGCGTCAGGTTCCTCAATGAGGGGGGGTCCGGGGTTCACAGGGCCCTCATCTACTGCCAACATTGGGCGGCACCTCGGTGGGTCGGCTCTTATTCTGCATGCTGCCTTCAGTTGTTCACGTATGTCATGAAGTGGGCAGCAGCTGTTACAGGCTGTGAATTCCCACGGATTGATAGTGATAAGATTTGTGTTATCTTTCTGGGGCGGCCGCTTCCTGGTGGGGTGGGCTTTTGGGAGAGCCGAGGCGGAGGTGCTTCACGTTGTGGCTGGAAGGGATTTGGGCGGCGTGGGGTCGGGTTTTATTGGGAACCGGCTTACGACCTCGATGTGTTGCGTGTCGGGGCATGCTGCGAGAAGGTGGCGAATGAGCTGGACATCACGGTCCAAATTTCCTGCCGGGCCATGGATAGTGAAATGTTCCTTCACTATGCCCGGAAGGACTCTGAGGAGAGTGTTGAATATATGTGAAATACAGGAGTTAGGGGTTGGAGCCGCAGACGACACGACGGCCGGAGCAGATGACACCAGCACCCCCAACCCCCCCCAGTACCACAGGGGGACCGCCGCTGGCACAGAGCGGCTGGGAATATGAACGGCGCACCTGTATCACTTCCCGGCGCCCCTCTTGCTCCCATGTGGTGACCCGGAAAGGTAGCAGTCGCCTGCACCTAGTCTCCGGCTGATATTCCACTCGCCAGGTAATGGGTGGTTTACAACTCCAAGCAACGCCGCAGTATCAGCCACAGTCATACCAGGTACGGGGCAGAACCGGCCACAGTCCGTTCTCCAGTTGCATCCCCGCTACAGGGCCGTGGCACGGACGCGTGTCGGCCGGGCAGGACAGGCCATAAGTCGTCTGACTCCTGTAGTCGTTTCCCCCAGTGTGGCGCCGCAGTATTGGCCATAACCCGTACTGGGTACGAGGCAGGATCGGCCACAGTCCGTCCCTCTGCTACTAGTCCTCTCAACTCCCCGGTACGGGCCATTAGCCGTACCAGAGCTACAACCTCATGCGCCCCTACGACGTTGGCCACTAGTCACGTCGGGCCAGAGGTATGGCAGGCCATTAGCCGCACTGAAGCTGTTGTCCCCTGGGCCACCCAGACGTCGGCCATTAATCACGTCAGGCCAGAAGCAGAGCAGGCCACTAGCCGCACTGAAGCTGTTGTTCTCTGTGCTACCACGACGTTGGCCACTAGTTACGTCAGGTCACAGTCCGCTTCTCTCCTACAGGAGGACCTGCAGCCAGAGAGGACCCCTCCCCCGAGCCGTGGCAAGGCCTCACCCGAGGCCTTGGTTCCCTGCAACTCTACCAGGGTGAACAGCGGCCGAAGCAGAGTCCCTGCAGACCCCGCAGCCGACGTCGGGCCCTGTCTAGGCGCCGGCGACTGCTACCTTTCCGGGTCACCACCTGGGAGCAAGAGGGGCGCTGGGAAGAGATACAGGTGAGGCGTTTCTGTTCTCAGCCGCTCAGTGTCAGCGGCGGCCCCCCCGGTGGTACTGGGGGGGTTGTGGTGTTGGTGTCGTCTGCACTGGCCGTCGCGTCGTCTGCGGCTTCAACCCCTAACTCCTGTATTTCAGAGAGGTAAATGAGAGAGGGGGAGGGGGGTGAGCTGGGAGCAGGGCAGTGAAATGGCGGGGGACAGTGCTTCACGGAGGCGGTTTGTTTGTGGCCCTCCCTTACGGGATTAAGGCGTGAAGGACAAAAGAAAAATAATGGTGGTATTAGCTGGCGCTGGGGGGAGGGGTGGGGGGAGAAGCCATCCTCTAAAAATGATTCTTCAACTTGGAATTAATACTTTGTATTGAAGGTCTGTTTCAGTTTTCTTCAACAAGATAAGCTCGTTTTTTTTTTTCATTTATCTGTCACCTTACGACGCAAGTAAAACCATAATTATAAACAAAAATCTTATTGGTGGTTCCCAAGACTTCTGACAGTTTGCACATGACGCATTCTGAAGCGTCATTGTTCTGATGTAACAGCTGATGGACGGTAAACAAAACTTGAGAACTGAGATAGTGTGGAAGGAATCGTTAGTTTTTATAAAGATAACTCTTATACAGGATGTTTTCGGGGAGAAGGGAAGACAAAGCTAAAAAGCCACGGCGAGGAGGCAACTTAGCACAGGTGAGATGGTCATTTAGGCTGATAACTCAGCTTAAAATGAAGTGAAGAAAAGTTTGTTTCCAATTTCGTTGATGACTCAAGGGTCACGGGGTGCGAACTAACGACTGAACTTTGGGCAGAGTAATTAGGATTTATTGTAAATATCAGGAAAATGTAGCGTGTTTTCCCATTTAGTTATTTAGTACCGTATAATTCTTAAGGTTCTTTATATTCTGCCTTCACATTGATGTTTTGATCAATTTTGGCCCTTTATTCAAACAGTAATTATTTGTTTTTTGCGATACATCTGTAGCCTCATTTCGATTAAAATAATTCAGAACACAATGAAAAATGCTGAAAAAGTAAACATTAACATAACCAAACAACCTACTGGTAACCTAATTGGACAAGTTGCCATTTTAGACAACCACAAATAAGGATATTTTCTTTGGACAGTTTATAGGTCTCACCTTCTACAAACTTTTTTCCAATAAGTAGTTGTCACAGATCAACAATAACCATAATAGCTACGTTACTTTTTAATCCAACCTTCACTTGTAAAGGGGGGTCAAATGGAGAGGTGATGGTGAACACCTGTAGCAGATGCATTGACCAATCATATTGAAGCAGGGAAACCAATGAGTGTCGTTTTTGATCATATGACACAGATGTAAGCAGCACATCACACTTGCATAGGCAGCCACACCTCATGAACTTTAAAATCAGTTCCAGAATGGCTTGTGGATGTGATTTCTGTCATTACAGTTACTTGACATTTGAGAAGGACTTTTTCCAGGAAGATGAGGCAGCTAATGACATAAGAGATCGCTGAATGTTATTAAGAGTGTTTGACAGTCCTAACTGTAAACTACACTGTAATTACAGAAAGGACATTTATGGTACTGTGGATGCTGGACAGCCTTTAAGAAGGTATGATTTTTCCATTTTTAAGGTTAGGTTTGGATGAGATGAGATAATGTTGTCAAGAGGGTGGTCTGGGGGGGGTTAGCCCTCCAGTTAGGGAGTTTTTTTTTTTCTTGTGGTTATTGTGATTTGATCTTTTGCCTTCATTTTTATTACAAAACAACAAAGATAATTTCAGCAGTTTTGAAGGTTAGGTTTGAATGTGATGAGATGGCTGATATTGTTAGGGGATTGTAGAAGGCACAGCCCTGCAGTTAGGATTTTTTTTTCTTCTACCATCATTTCTTTTGGAAATTAACCGTTGAAGCTGTGATCTCCCATTCAAAACCCTGACTCCCCACCAGTCCCATTATCTTCAGAGAATGTGGGGGTGGGGGGTGGGCATTACTTGGAAACAGTATATTTTTGACAGGTTTGTAGGTTAATTTAGTTTGATTCACAACAAAAAACTTATGGTCATAATTAAAATCTGTGGTTGTCCAAAAAGGCAAAATGACCATCTAATCAAGCTCTTACCTGGGCATTTTCAGTCCTAGCCATCTTGGAAGTACAATTCAGATTCACTCGAGAGTACTAAGACTTCCTCTGAATGGTTGAAACATGACCACTGCAAGTTTGATTAAAACTAATAATGTTTTTCCTTTTGATGAAACTGTTGGGAAAAAAAGAAATTACAGAATAATTGGACAGGCAAACATTTGTTTTACTTGAAGCAGCAGAAACACCTTACTGAATAAGTTCTTCTTCAGTCTGTTATATTTTTCTGGTTATTTCTGGGGTGGTAAATGGATGTTATGTTAAATTTCTTTCTCTTACTGTTTTTAGCCATGTTCCATTTGTTGTATCAACTCTGTTTCACAAGTGTAGCCTAATGGTGGATACTTACTGTAACATAGCTACTGTACTGTACATAAATTGATGAAACTGCAGGAATGCTTCCATGCATAAAATATACAATTGTATTTTTTTTTCTCTAAACTATAATGTAATTATCATTGTGATAGCTTTAAAAAGTTGTTGAAATCTATAATTTTGGGGATATGAACTACACAACCTTATCAGTTTTACGTGCAAACAGTGAGAAGTGGCCATCCACCATGGTGGATTCACAGGTTAGACTCCAAAGTCAATTCATCACTAAATGTTTTTCCCTACTAACCACACCTAACTTAACACAGCTTAGCATAATCTGATCTAATTCATCCTATCTCTATCTAGTTATCTATTGCCAGACACCTTAATCCCATAAGGGGTGGCCACTCACAAATCGTCTCCATGTCTCCCTGTCCTCCACCATTTCACTGTCCTCCCCCCAGCTCACACCCCCTCTCTCATGTACCTCACCACTCCATCCCTCCATCTCATCATGACAGTTTAATTTAGTGTAACTGAACAAACTGGAACAATTTGAGGACGAATGAGTTGCAGGTCCGAATTGACCTATTGCCCTCTGTAGGATGCCACTGCCTACATCGACAAACCTAATTGCAAGTGATCTGGGCAGCCGGGGGACTTTGACCATTTAATAGGGACCTAGACAGTCATTTTGACTCAGCTTGTGGGTTACGGTGTACAGTATTACTCGTGTGTGAACAGAGAGGTCAGCGAGCCATCCAACCGATTTTTTTGAACTTGTAGGCTGACCAGCCGCTGATGTCGGAACTTTTATGTTCGGATACAGACACATAAATCCGGAAATGGAAATACAGTAATAGAAACAAGGCCTAACGTCCGTATATGGAGTGTCCGGATAATTTAGTGAATACTGAATACAGTACAGCATACATGTACTGTATAGGCAGACCCTGTTATACGAGTGTGATACCCCTATATGCGATACCCTGGATTAGCGATGGGGGTAGAATATTGTACCACCCATCTCCACCTAACGATGGCCAAGCCCTGGTTTAACAATGGGTTTTTATTTTGTAAAACCAATTTTGATGATATTTTAGACTTACATTTTCATTTAGTTGATATATAATCTGTTTTTAGACTTTGATTAATGTGTTTTAGTCACAGATGGAGTGAACACTGTCATATGGGGTAAGGATTCTTGCCCATCAGACTAGGTACAAAACAGTGTGGACAACTAAGCGACTCAACAAAGAATACAGTATTTCGTGTTTGAAACGTTGAACATCTAACCTCTCATGGAATACATAATAATAATAATTTTTAATAAATACTGTATTAATAATTATGAAAGCCTTCAAGAGTAAATATTTCCTGTATTGATGAAAACTGTGACATCAATAAATCACATGTTTACATTCGGGCTTTTCAAGGGAAAACACTCAGAAAACACTAAAGGAAGTAAATAGCTAAATGTTGGAAAATAAGAGAGAAGAAAATAAAGGAGCTCAGCAGCCAGAACAGTAACTAAAATGACATAAGGAGGGGTTATTGAAAAGGTATTTCCAATCGCATCATCGATTGCATTTCCTGTCAAGAGAATTCTGTATCATCAGTGATTCTCCATCACAACAGTTTGGACCTTGGACGATTCTTTCTCATTCATTCATTATTATTATGCGTAACAGATGTTTATTTAATTGTCCTGGGGCCATCTGATTGTGAGATTGTATACAGTACTGCTTCTTTTTCTCTGCCAAGTTTGAATACATGTCGGAGATCGCATTCTCCAGTGGCTTTGACTGGACACAAGCAAGACAAGCACTGGTTTTAGGCTTAGTTTAGCTTTTTTCACAGCAGTTAGGCCATTTTGATGGCCTATACACTTGTTTTTAGACTCATTTGGGTTGGGTGGGTTTAGGACTTGGTTGGGGAGGAATCCCAAGGCTCAAAAATGCATCCCTGTACAGGCAGTATGAAGCCCTCTCATGTGACTTCAGAAGTGGACTCCTGTTGGAGATGTTGTATGATGATGATTTGGTGTTGACTGCAGAGAATGAAAGGGAGACAGAGGAAAGATTTAGGAAGTGGAGAGATTGTATGGGGCACAAGGGCTTAAGAGTAAATGCAGGTAAAACCAAAGTGATGATATCTAGGGTTGGTGGTGGTACTGTCAGAGGGAGAGTGGCCATGTGCAATTTGCCTCAAGGGTATGGGAAGTAATTCTGTCTTGTGCAGTGTTTGTGATAGCTGTGTGGGTTCATAAGAGATGTAATGATATTAGAGGTAGACTGAGAGATAATGCTAATATTGTGTGTGCAGTGTCAGTGTATCGTTGAGAGCAGGTGGAGATTGTCAGGCATGAAAGGACTGAACTTGCTGGTGAGTCTCTTGAGTGTGTGGAAGAGTTTTGTCATTTGGGATACATGTTATGTGCTGGAGATGGGGCTGGAACTAGCTCCCTGGCTAGGGTGAGGAGTGGTTGGAAGAAGTTCAGGGAGCTGTTGCCTCTCCTGACACTGAGAGGGCTCTCCCTCTATGCTAAGGGATCTTTGTATGCAGCATGTGTTAGGAGTGTAATGCTATGGTAGGGAGACCTGGGCAGCAAAGGAAGAGGATCTTCGCAGGCTCAAGCGTACAGAAATGACAGTGATTAGGTGGATGTACTGTGCATCCCTGAGTGCAAGACCTGAGGGGGCTAAGTTTATGATGGAAGAGTTGAGAGATAGGATGGGACTGGAGTGTATTGGTTTTGTGATGAGGAGAGGTAGACTGAGGTGTTTTGGGCATGTGAAGATGATGGGGGAATGATATTTGGGTGCATAAAGTGAGAAACATTAATATTAGGGGTGGGGTTGCGAGGGTTAGACCATAAAAGACCTGGGACGAGGTCATTAAGTGTGACTTAAGGGTTAAGGGACTGAAGAGTGAGGCTGCCAGAGATCGATAAGCATGGATAGCTGCCATTAGGTGACCAAAGCCGACACATCCAAGCATGTTGGAACCTTCAAAAACGAAACACAATGAAATGATTTGGTTACCACCTAGCGTAGTAAATGGTTTCCAGGTGTACAAGAAACCATTTGTCTTGTCACTCAAAGTAAAGTTACCCATAGATAGAAGGAAGAGGAAAGAAAGACAAGAGGAATAAAGGAAAGAAGGAAGAAAGAGGAAAGGGCAGTCACCTGAGAGCAGCACCACACTGAGTGAGTGGATGGTGAGCGTCCCCCCCTACCATTCTTTTATACAATTATTTTGATGTTTCTCATGGAAGTGCCTCATTTCCAAAACTGATTGAACCACAGAAGAAAACCTCTAGAAAAACTTGACTGTAGGAAGGGAGCTATGTCCCTGCAGACCTTCTGTGATATTAACCATCCAGACTGCTCTTAAATCTAACCTGGAAAAGTTAGTTAGTTTAGGGAGAGAGTGCAAGTTCAGGTTCTTTGAGCAAGCAAGGCGGTGGCTCGATCGTTAGAGAGGTGGCTTGCAGTCCCGACGGACCCAGGTTCGAATCCTCGCTGGGGCAGGGAACAGTTTGAGGATTTGAATTTCATTAAATCAGGCTTTACTGATCTACCAGAAGACCCGCCAACATGTCGTAAAAATACCCCCGCTAATACCAATACACCAGTCCTGTATGAGACAGCCCTAGCATGTATTCAATATGGTCGGTGGGTGTTAGCGCCGAAGTGGTGACATGTAGAGGTGTTGGTATGTAGGAGGACTGCTGGGCCTTGATAGCAGGCTGTGAAGCTTATGCCCAGAGTTGGACGCATTAAAAAAAAAAAAAACAAGGAGTAAATATCTCTGGTCTGACACGATGCATGTGTATAATTTTTGTGTGTGTATTATTGAACTCTGATATTTCTGCAGTTAGTAATTTCCAGAGGAAATGGTATAGGAAAGAGTTGTTGCAATTGATGAGAGGAACTCAAAGAAAACAGATACTTGTATAACTACGTACTCTGTGTTTAAATAAGTACAGGCACACCCTGTAGAGAGTGAGAGCAGTGCGAGTATAAGTCGTTGGGGAATGGCTGGGAGAAGAGGTGGGAGGAGGGAGGAAGAGATCAGTAGGGCGGAAGTAGTGAAAGCAGTGAAGAAGATCAAGATGGGAAAGGCCCCAGGAATTGATGGAGTGTGTGGTGAAATGCTGAAGTATGGGGGTGAGATTGTTGTGGAATGGATATGGAAGTTGTACACATTGGCTTGGGAAGAGGAAAGGGTTCCAGAGGACTGGAAATCAGGTATAATTGTTCCTTTATATAATGGAAAAGGGAAGAGAAAAGTATGTGGTAACCATAGGGGTATTTGCCTTCTTAGTGTGACTGGAGATATATGATAGAATACTTATTGACAGGGTTAGGCATATAACAGAGGAGTTAGTTGGAGATGAACAAGGGGGATTTAGGAAGGGAAAAGGGTGTATAGATCAGATATTTGTTCTAAGATGTTTAGTGGAACAGTATCTAGAGAAGGGAAAGAAAGTGTATGCTGCCTTCATGGACTTGAAGAAAGCTTATGAGAGAATAGATAGGCAAGGTATGTGGAAGGTTTTAAGAATATATGGAGTGGAGAGGAAATTGTTGAGTGCTGTGAAGAGTATGTACGAAGGAGCTAGGGCTACTGTGAGAGTGGATGGTGAGCTGAGTGAGTTCTTTGATCTGAATGTGGGACTGAAACAGGGTTGTGTGATGTCTCCATGGCTGTTTAATATATACATGGATGGGGTTGTAAAGGAGATGCAAGGTAGGGCAGTGGATGTGGGAGTGGCTCTATTGAATGAGGGTGAGATGTGGAAGATTCTGGTGTTGTTGTTTGCTGATGATACAGTATTGTTGAGTGAAGATGAATGGGAGTTGCAAGGTTTGGTGAATGAATTTGGGACAGTGTGTAAGAAAAGGAATCTGAAAGTTAATGTAAACAAGAGTAAAGTTATGGTGTTTGAGAAGAATGAAGTCACAGAATGCACAGTGAGGTTGGATGGTGAGGATATGGAGAATGTGAGTTCATTCAAGTACTTGGGCAGTGTGATGAGTAAGGATGGAAGTTTTGGGGATGAAATACTTGAAAGGGTACAGCAGGGAAGGAAGGTTGTTGGTTCATTGAAAGTGGTGATGAGAAGTAGGGAGGTGAGTATGGAAGTCAAGAAGTCACTGCATGATAGTATCGTGATCCCTACCGTGACGTATGGAAGCAAGGCATGGACCTTGCTAGAGAGTAACAAGTCAAGAGTGAGAGCAGTGGAAATGAGTTACTTGAGAGGAGCATGTGGAGTGACATGGAGGGACAGGTTGACGAATGAAAAAGTGAAGGAACGTTGTGGGGTGGATGTGGATGTGGTTGAGAAGATTAGGAGAAATACACTGAGGTGGTTTGGACATGTGGAGAGAATGGAGAATGAAAGACTGACTAAGAAGGTGTATGGAGATGGGGTGGAGGGAGGGAGAGGGAGGGGAAGGCCTAGGATGAGGTGGAGGGATGGAGTTGAGAGGTATATGAGGGAGGGGGGAGGGTAGGCAAATGGTGGGTGACAGATCGACTTGGAGGCGTTTTGTCTGCGGCCACCCTTTGCGTGATTAGGGCATCGGGCCATACATAGATAGATAGACAGACACCCTGTTATATGAAACCCCCCTTCATAATGATGTGAAAAAAATTAACACCCTTCCCCACATATCAGTGGTGAGTCCTTTGTTATCCAGTGTTTTTTTTCCTATGGTTTCTTATTTAATCAATTTTGATAATATTTTAGACTTAAATTTTGTGTTTAGGTTGATTTATAAACTGTTTTTAGACTTAGGTTAATGTGTTTTAGTCATAAGTGGGGTGAACACTGTTATTTTTGGGTACAGTTTACTAAGTTTGATTTTTTTCAGACTTATTTTTAATGATTTTCAGATATTATTTTTGGGTTTAGGTGAGATATAAACTGCTTTTAGGCTTAGTTTGCCTTGTTTTAAAGCTAGTTGGGGGTTTAAGTGAAGTAGAAACTTGTTTGGGGGCTCATTTGGGTGGGTTTTGGGCTTGGTTGGGGGGGGGGGCAGGATCCCAAGGCTCTCCAACACATCCCTATACTTTCTTTGTTATAATGTTCCTAGTTTTTTTTTTTTTTAATGCAAGGAAGAAGGAACCAAAGGCCACAGGCCTGCATACTGTTCCTTCCAAGAAAATGAAAAAAACAATACAAAAGAGAGCCAAATTCAAGATCTGTTCATTTCGAGATGCCTGGACACACTGCGTTTGAAAGACTGGAGATCATAGGAAGTAGGAAATACAGACAGAGGATGACAGTTCCAGAGTTGACCAGTTGCATAAACGAAGGACTGGGAGTAACGGTTAACTCTTGCATTAGAGAGTTGGACAGAAAA
>JAGKTI010023972.1:0-14570 GCA_018397915.1 Birgus latro
TACCACCACTTATTCAGTTAAGCCTTTTTCACCAAAACTATAAACTTTCCCTATACGCCATAACCGCCTGTCCTGCCCCCACCAGAGGTATGCATGGAGATGACCGCCTACTCCTTCCACCAAGGACATCTCTCGTGCCAGTGTCCACCGGCTTGTTTGTGAGTAGAAATCCACTTCCCCTGTTCTAAAATATACCCTGCCGTGCATTCTTACCTTTTATTCTCGCTGCTTTGTAACTGTTTTAACTGTTTCTATTAGCCTTTGGGGAGAACTTTGTAATGAGCTGTATTTCCGCACACTTAGAAACTATAATCTTAACTTTTTCCCACACTACACTTGGCTGGGACTCAGTAGGGCGTCACTTTTCTCCAGGGAAGAGGAGTGAGAGGAAGAGGGAGTAGTTCTGATTGAAAGCATTGTAGAAAACGGTTTAGGGGTAACTTTAGCAATGTTACGTATATCGGGTTGGGACTTTTTTTGGTTATACTTGCGTTTGTTGTGCTGTTGGTCCACGTCCAGCAAATAAGATATGAAGATCTAGACTATGTTGAGAGCGGCATACCTAGGGCAGGCAGTTCCGGCAAACCCAGTACATGGCAGTGAAAATGAACGATGATTAGGAATGAGACGGAGGGCCCTTGGTAAATTAGGTAACCACATAAATAATAAACAGTCAAAAGATACAGTTATATAGTCAGTGCGTCCCTGCTGCTCTGCCTTATGGATCGGACACGCTGAGTTTAGCAAAATGATCACAACCTAAACTTCGGAGTGCTCAGAGAGGGGTGGCAAAGATTGTATTAGGCGTCGCGTGTTGAGAGAAAAGGGGTTTCCTCGGTAAGTGAACAGACATAAGAAGAGGATGCAATCGCTGAGAGTCAGGAAACAAAACTGGATGTGGACAGGCGACGTCCTTCGTAGAACAGCTGACGGACTGGCAACAAGACTGAGTGGCAACCCCGAGATGGAGTGAAAGGAGGAGGCAACCAGAGGACGATATGACAAGATGAGATTCGGAGTTCCATCGCGATTGGATGGAGCAGGCTAATAGCCAGTAGACCAGAGATTTTAAAAAATAGGAGAGGCCTTTGCCCTGCAGTGGACTGACTCAGGCAGCTGCTGCTGATGATGATATTTATGATCATGGACATTATCATGACCGTGATGGTGATGATGATGAAATGCGTCGCTGTTTGTGTACCCTCCTAGGTTACATATACTCCTCTGGTAGCAGCAAGAATAAAACGATAAAGATGTCATACAACTGAGAGTTAATGATTATATAAAACACTAACCCTAGCCCCAGGCCCCTACACTTCTGATGGGTCACTAAAGGACTGTATGACACAACGGAACAGAGCAGAATAGACTCTATGGCACACCACCCTGGCCTCAGAACTATAGAGGATCGCACTCCAGGTGGCATGGGAGGTTTTGAAGCAACCAATATAAATAGGACAGTCGGTAAACAGCGCTCCGCAAGGAACTCGTCTGATGGTATCTTATCTGTTCTGGGGACGAGTCAGTCTGCTGGTGTGAGCATGAGTTTGTGCAGCGGGGTTAGGAAGTGAATAAGTGATGCAAGATAGATATGAATAACGAAGCCGTCGCTATAACACACGAAAAGTCATCCAGCAGAGTGGAAGAGGAAAGTCATATAAGGACCGCCCTGTATTCTGCATGTTACGCCTTGCTTTCTCTTGTATGCTACGTACAGTATGTCTGCCTAATCGTAACACTGACATATCTTCATCTTGAATGCTGAGTTGTAGCAGTAGATTAACGCTAGAATATGATGTTAATTACAAATAAGTTGTCGGTAAAGGATATCTCTTTCTGACAGTGAGTTAAGTGAGTAAGCTGCAAATGGGTGAAGATCCAACCCAGGTTAAGTAAAAACAGAATAAAATACCGACACAGTTACATCAATAACATACAAGATATTAAGGTGTAACGCACAGAGAAAATCGCAAAATCGCTTATTCGTCAAATTCAATGCCATTTGTAATACCACTCAAAATGCCCCTAATAGTTCCTCTGCCTTGGTTTTCAGAGAGACCCTGTACAACACTCAGGTAACAGCGAGTGAGGCGAACCGGCTTTTCTACACCATCGTACAGAACATGCAGAACGCAAGGATCGCAGATGACTTGTGTTTCGGGTAAGTGTGTGTGTATGTGTGTGTGTGTGTGTGTGTGTGTGTGTGTGTGTGTAAGTGTGTGTGTGTGTGTGTGTGTGTGTGTGTGTGTGTGTGTGTGTGTGTGTGTGTGTGTGTGTGTTTTTCCTGACCCACTTACTGAACATGTGTGCACAGTAGGCAATTAAACCTTTCAGCACAACCATACCATATTTCATTCATTCTTACTACCTCCAAATGACCTGTCAATTGCCAGACGCCTCAATCCCGTAAGGGGTGGCCACAAACAAATCACCTCCTTGTCACCCTGTCTAACGCCATTTCATTGCCCTGCTCCCAGCTCACACCCCCATCTCTCATATACCTCTCCACGCCATCCCTCCATCTCATCCTCGGCCTCCCTTTCCTTCTTCCCCCCTCCACCTCACTTGCATTCACTCTCCTCGTTAGTCTCTCCCTGTGTTTAAAGTAAGTAAAATACCCCGTTCAATACCGTGATATATAAATACCTGCTACTTCCATACGCCTTGTGCTCGGATCAAGTACATTTTATTTAGTGTGTTGATTTTTATTTTCCTTTGTCTCCAGCTGGTTTGTGTTCAGAATGTGTAGTCATGTTATTGTCCATTCACCACAATAATGCTGTCCATGATATTTGTGCTTCTTCCAGGTGATTTAACTCCTCTGAAGGGAAACATGGAACCGGAAGGGTTAGTTGTAGGCTGCATAAACTCTTTTTAAGGTCTTGAGTGCTGGGATATCTTGTGAGTAAACACCCTCTGTACCCGTCGCCAAGTGAATTGTCATTTAAGCCCTGCCCCTCCCCACCCACCACCTGGAGGGTTGGTGAAGAGGGGCGAGGCCACGACTATAAGAAGGGGCGGGGCTGCAGAGACAACTTGCCTGGCGGCGTATTAGTGTTTGCCTAAACTGACTGTAATTCCAAGCTATACCAGTAGCAGACAAGGATTATTCAAGTTATGTTCTGAAGCCTTTGACTACTGAGGTTTCTCTCAGTTGATCAAAATCCTTTTGAACTAGCCTGACCTTATACTTAAGTACCCGCCAGTGAAAGGGTTATTAGTAAACTCCCTTTGGCCCAGATTTTCGTCCTTTTGCTGCTTATTTCACATAGCCCAAGACAATATTACAGTTCTGGACCGTGTCCACAGCACTTCCTCTTGACTACCATCATATTCTAGCTTTAATATATTATTACAACTAACCGTTCAAGATTTAGAGCAAAAAGGATGTAGATGTCCATCCCATGCCTAATACAATCATCTGGGGCAGCAGCTGTGAAATAAAAGTTATATACTCGAGCTGAAGGGCTACATAAACACCCCTGGACTCAACTGACCTTACAACCTGGGTGGGTTAGAAGCTATGGATCATGACTGCACGAATTCCATATTTTTCTCTTGTCACGTCCAGACGATGTGTATTCTATGTTACTGTGTACTACTTCTGCGGTCAGGGTTATCGCTCCAAATTTAGTCAGACAATTATGAAACACTTACATAATACTCTAAAAGGTTTGTCTGGGCTCCACGGATAATATCACTTGGGTTCGATAGCCATCTCTCGCTGTCTAGGTATTTATCATCACAAAATGGATAGATACTTATGTCCTCAACTCTGCATTGATCCTTTCTACTACCTTTCTACCTATAGATAATTTGTGTTCTACTGTTTATCCAGGTTATGGTATTATTTCCTGCAGTTACAGGGAGTTATTTTGTTCTTGCTACTTCCAGACGATGTACAGATGTAGACAGATAAAATTACTACGTACTCACTGTTTGGTTGGGTGTATGTGCAGTAATTTTCCTAACGTAGAAAATGTGCAATTTATGATTAATTTCTTACGAGTTGTTTCTTCTGGGTGTTTGACATATAAAAATGTGTGTATTTATGCACAGAAAATAATTGTAAGGTATAAGTAACACCGGCCAAACAGTGAGAGGGTAGAAGGTTCAGATGTCAGCAATGTCTGTTTTAGTGAGGGTGGTGCCATGACACTAATCTTGCTGGCTCCAGGCGATTTTATTCTACTTAGGCGAGGTTTTTCGAACTGGAGATGTTGGATATTGCGCCCAGTAGCCCCTTACACACGCGAGGTCTTTCAGAAGTAGAATTCGATCAGCTGAAGGTAGCAAAAGTAAACTAAGCTAACTGGCCAATGCAACGGAGGAACTAAATGCTTCGCTATAATGACGTATTTTTGCAGCAGCCACAAGGGCGGAGAGTTCCAATGTGAGTCCCTGTCACTTATTCACTGAGTCACTGTACCATTTTGAAGGAGTATGACAAGTTGCAGCTGCAGAGTGTTATGAGCATCACACTTATGGGCGGCTAGTGTGTCCTGCAGAAGGCTGGGGTGTCTGGGATGCGCGAGGTGCTTGTGGTGTGCATTTAGGGTGTATCTGAGGGGTGTGTCAAAAGAAAGGGCACCTACTGGGATGTGTTGGTGCGGTGGATATGATTAAGGTGGACGTTTTGTCTCAGTTAACGCAGTCTTCCACCACATTATTTTGTTCCAGTTAAGTAATGATGATGATTGATGACTAATGATGATTCTTCCAGGGTGATCGTAACTTTTTTTTTTTCAGGTCAGGCAATGGGACGGTTCGGGTCCACATCTACATGGACACCCTGTCATACGAGGAGATAGTGGAGAGTCCAGCCTACACGGTCAGTCCTTATCCTGCATTCGCGTTTGTACTGGAGGATTTCTGACACTTCTTCGTTACTATTTTCTTGCTACATATGGCACTCCAGTACGGTGACGCCATTTTATTGTGTATTCTTGCTGCCTCTAGACGATTTTCTTCAGCTTAAAGATGTCTCGCACCGCAGGGGTCAATTAAAGCTTTATCTCACCCACCTAATTCCAAGGATCCCTCTTAAGCTGAAGGTAAACATTTAAATCTATCAAGAATCATATGAAGAAAAAAAATCGTCATCGGAGTGAATTCGTTAATAATCGTTTGTATGTATTTCCAAGCCAATGTGTAGAGGATGGATAGTGAGAGACTGATTAGGAGAAAGTATCTGAGTGAAGTGGAGGTGGAGGAGGAAGAAGAAGGGATGCTGTGGATGAGATTAAGGGATGGAGTGGAGAGGTATGTATCACCCTGTCCTCTTGTCATCTGGCTGAGTTGGAGATAGGGCGGCCAGATGACAAGATAGAGAGACGTGGAGGCGATTCAACTGTGGCCACCCCTTACCCCATTAAAGCGTCTGACGATAACGAGAGGGGATAAATAAAATACAAGATGATAGTAAAGAGTAACATGGAAAATATTTTACTACGGAAGAGGTATTAGAGAGACTTCTTAGCCGATGAGATTACTGCCCAAGAGGCTGGTTGTTAAGTTTCTCTCTACTGCCTTTATATCACCATCCCAAACCTTACTCCCACCTTAATATATGGGGTGAGGTACTTTCAGCAGCAGAAGTCGTCCAATAACACCCCACCAACATTGTGTCCAGCCTTCCATTCTTCTCAGTCCTCCCCAAATATCAGAGAGCATTCTTCTTAATCGTAGACTTTTGTTCTGTGCTTCCTACCGGTCTTTTTTTCGTTCTGTGCTGCTTCTTACTAACACATAAAATACTTCCTGTTGCATCTTTCATGGCCACAGCCTGAGGGGAAGTATCGTCGGTGAAGTTTTGATCATGCTAGGACTACTCAAACCAAAGGGTCACTTATATGTATCAAAACTTAGCAAGATCTTACGAAGCAAACCAAGGAATGTTTACTCGAATTGGAAAGTTGACATTAATTTATTCCCGCAGCACTCCAGATATATGAAACTATTACTGACTAACACTGCTTCAGAATAATGATCCTGTTTGCAGTTTCACCAGGATCTGGGTTCACCAAATCCGAACCACTGTATACGAACCACGTTAATGAAGATACTTGTGGTCGTAGATTCAGAGCAGATGGAACCGTGGAAGCGTGTAGGTCACAGACTCCCTCCTTCTCAAACCTCAAGCCTGTAATTCTCTGCCTTATTGATGCATGTGCAGTCGACAGGCATCAAACAAACCTAACCTACGTAGGCTCGGTGCCATTTGTGTTTTTGCATCGCTTTCTAACCCTACGCCAGCCTTGATCTACACGTAATAGAAACCATATAACTGATAAAGGCTACTTCCTAACCGGGAGCCCAGAGAAGAATATCAAGGTGTCTATGGGAATTCCATTTACATTTTTTTTTATTTTGATTTAATTTAAATTGGGGAACAGCCATAAAACTTTAGTTAACGATAAGTAATATGTGTTTGTTAATTTTTGCAGCTAGGACACAGATTCATTCACATATGCGAATTGTTAGGCAATGAAATATATACTGTAGAGAATCTGATGAGTTGATTCTGTGATTTTTTGGTATGTACGGTATACATAATATATATATATATTTCATTCATCCATCATTCAATCACATTAATCTTTGACACCGTTTCGACATAGTGTTTTTAGATTGGAAGTAATGAGGAGGAATGTTTTCTCTTTAACAACTTCACTCCGTTTTATGCGATTTTGATTTTCTTCTTGCTTCCTTCAGATGATTTCAGTGGAGAGGGTAATGAGGCAGTAGGTACAGTTAACCCCTCCGGTATAAGAAATGTTTCCCCAGACTTAATAAAATCGTCAGGAAATAGTAAGAACAGAAGAAAAAGGAGCATGTCTGAATGAGTGGATTAAACCGCTTAACTGTTACTGGTTAGTTTTGGCATTGCAGTATAACCCTTTCATTCTGATGGCATATTTTGCTTTATTCTTGTTACACCAAATTATTTCCTTTCCAGAGAGCAGAATATACATGGCTCTCAATAACATTTTCAATACAAGACATCTCGCCTATGCTTATTCATCATTTGAAGGCAACCTGAAAACATTTTAGTGAATATATGTCATTGTGGTGAAGGGATAAGGCTCTGGCACAGTTTTGAGACAGTGCAAGACACCTGCTGACTAAAACTACATTTCTGTCAGCAGTTTAACACCTTTGACCACAACTGTACATATTTATCAGCAGTTCAGCACTCTGCTCAGCAACGTTGGGGGGAACTTCGGCCTCTTCCTGGGCATGTCGATCGTGACCATGGTGGAGCTTGTAGAGTTCCTGGTGGACTTGGTACTGTTGCTGCTGTCCCGGCGAGGATACCAGACGAAACACCAAACCATTGTATCTTCCCTCCCTCCACCCACCAAGTACTATTAGTTTTTGTGGGCTAAGGTAGTCAAAGGCACAACTATCTTCCCAGTTCCGTCCAGAGAAAATTTACACCACCTGGCGAAATACTATGAAAACCCTATCTCTGCTAGTGCGTGTTTTAAATTGTTCGATTTTTCCGCTATATATTCGTCAAACTTTGAGAGGATAGTTGTCTTTTATTGTACATGCTACCAACAAACCAATCTGAAGAAAATTCGCAAAACACTACGGAATTCAGTCGCCGCGTTTCACAAGAAGATCCCTATTAAAAAATTTATGGTGGTTGGCATTCTGTCGTATTTGATCAAATCCTCACCAAAAGTTATAGGTTTCTCCACATCCACATAGTTGCTGTTTCCTGGAGATTTGGTGAAAATTCGTCCACAACTTTTCGAGATATTTTGGCAACACACACACACACACACAAACTATATCGCCTTGCATTGCTAAAGGCAGGCGATAATAAATGTAATCCTCGAAGGCACAATAGTTTTAGTGATACATAAAGGAGTCATAACGTAAATTTTGTTGCATTCCATTAACATTTCCAGCTGGATTATGTTGTGTTCTTGCTACTTCTAGGGGACTTATTTAACTTAATGGGGGATCTTTGGTGCTGACGTATTAATTAAGGCTATGTCTGACCCCTCTACTTAAAAATTAAAAAAAAAAAATGAAGTCAAGCGTAAAATGAAAAATAAGTCACTGACTGAAAGCCTCTAAAAGCCTCAGAAAAAAGGCCTATGCTACTGAAATGAAGGGGAAAAGTAATTACATATGCTGAAATTTTATGTAAAGAAATTCTTGTAAGTGGAGAGTTGTTTGTAGCATTTATAGATACGAAGAAAGTATATGATAGATAGCTGGCCAAATTCCTATCCCCTTACAAACTCTCACTCTTCTCTGATGTCCCAGGCTGAGTGAGGCTTGGCAAGTTTGTTTCTCAGACTTAAAATGATTCTCTCTGCTATGCTGCATCAGGAAAGAAAGTGAAGAACATGCCGTAAGTGTAGATTAGAGTCGGTGGAATATTAGGCGTTGTGGAAGTCGCCCCAAATATTTATGATGATGCATAAATATCGTTGAGAATTGATAGTGTATTAAGTATTCAGCTTAAGTGCTAGAATAAAACATGCTTGCATCATATCACTTGACCAATCTGATGACACTTTATCTTTCATTTTCGACGTTTCCAGACGGCTTTGTTCAACTTAACACAGACTTTTCGAAATACAGAGAAAAGATATAGCCTTCCTCGTTTCTCTTAGGGGACTCTTCATAGCTGAATAAAATCGTCTGCACATATGAATAAAGTCTAGAAATACATCATCAGTTATATGTATGGGCAATGAATGGCGTGAAAACATGTACATTTGATTGGGGGGGGGGAGATGTCTGTCTATCTATCTATTGCCTGACGCCATAATCCCGTAAGGGGTGGCCATTTGACTTGGAGTTATTTGTTTTACAGGGAGGGGCATTAACCCTCCACCAACCCACTTGTTGACACGTAGGGAGCACGTATGGTTTGGTTATATGGTTACCACCCAGCGTTGTAAATGGTTTCTTGGCTTACAGGAAACAATTTGGCTTGTCACTCAATGTAAAGCCACCTGTAAAGGAAAGAAAAGCAATAAGAAGTGACGGGAAAGATGGGAGAAATTGGAAGAGAGGAGGGCAGGCACAGAAAAAGAATGATAAAGGCTAAGGAAAAAGTAGGCAGCACTACACCAAGTGAGTGGATGATGGTCGCCACCACCTGTCACTAAGGGGGAGATGTGAAAAGAGGAAATAATGATTGGAAACGACTGTCTGCCTTTCTGTCTGCAGATTTTGTAATATTAATGAAAGATTAGGAACAGAAGTTAAAAGGCCGAATTATGAAAACAGAGAACGCGAAAGTCATTACAGGCTCAATATTTAGCACAATTTTTAGGCATGTGATGATAATTAATATACCTTGTCTGTTTTGTTTTGTTCCTGACTACCACCTTCTGTATGTCTGGGCAGGCTTATCACGTCTGAAATTATTCATGTTCTATAATTTTACATAGATAGATAGAGAGAGAGGTAGATAGATTGATAAAACAGATGGTGCAGTGAACCACAGCATCATCAGCCGCTTGAGCCCAGTGCTGAGGAACCCCTGGGCGGTTACTTAGTAGTGGGTTCAGCAAGAAGTGTTCACTGATTCGGCACAATGTTTACTGACTGACGGGTTTTCATGTACACTGTAGTTGAACCGCTGGTGTACTAAGGGGCCTGTATTGCCTACTCTTTGTAAACCAGGTCATGTTTGGCCTCCTGCATCACCGGTTGGTTTACTTACTAAAATGTTATGATCGCTTAAACTGGCTTTCGGTGACAAACACATTGGAGCGTTGCGTTTGATCTGGGATAATTTGTTGTGTGTGTAAATATATCACAAGTGTTGTAAGCTGGAGTAATAACAGAATGCTAATTTACAAATCTACATTACCGGAAAAAAATAAAATGTATGAGTTAATTTGTACCCTCGAAATCGTGAAAACACAAAGTTTGTATTAAGGATTTCGGCTTCTGTGCCAGGCTGACCGTACTCTCAAAACACAAAACCAGGGCAGTGATCAAGGAGGCCTGCACCTAGTGTCGGAAATGTTCTTTTTCGTGGATATATGATCTCCATGATAATAAAAGGTAATCTACATTGGGTCGATGGCGGCTGAGTATACCTTTACTAATTTCAAAATAATAAGCCTCCAAAACAGTGTAATACCTTAACTGTTGTGAATAAAATGTGTGTTAATTTTTAGCAGAGCATTTTGTAAACAGTACTGCTCAGGAAGTATTAAGATAAATTCACGGGAGACCATTACAGAATAGTACATAAACACACAGTGACAATAATATACCACCGGGACACAGTACAATACAGTACATTTACACGGAGTTACTTTATATTCCATTTAAGCTTCTCTGTTTACTCCTGTATGTCGGTATTTTGACAATGTATTAAGTTCATGATCAGTCACTGTATCAAGATTTTAAGAGTAATAAGTGTTAAGATAAATTGTTCTATGAGTATAATTACCCGTATTAAGTGCTCAGTTTTAAAAAAATACTATGATTGTTAAGGCCAGAGAAGTAAGCTAAATAAATGTGTATAGAACATTGCATGATTTAGCTATAGTGTTGATCTATGACCCTGTGTGATAGTGTTTGCATCAAGCCGTTCTTTGCTCCCTTGTTTATGTGTTCTTTTTTCCCCTCCGTATACACCATTCCCAGACCATGAGAGGGTGATGGTCCTGCTTTGCTTGTGTTCAGCATAGATCAGCACATCGCCTCTCACAACTACCCCTTAATGGCCGCCAAATGAGTCATTATATGAGAGAGAACATGAGCGGGAAGGTGTGGTGCTTCAGACACTTGTAATTTGCATGTGTGTACCCCAGTAAAGAGACGTGAATCATCCCTCTATTGATTACCCACAGCTGAGGAACATAATAACAGGAATCTTAGTATCTACAGCTGCTATCTACATCAAAGAATCCAGCAGCCGCATTCAGAGCTATTTATGGTGACGTCTGTTGTCTCTCTGTGACCATTTCTTTGCCCCCGTGGGTTTGTTCCGTTCTTGCCTGTTGCCGAATCGTCCTTGTGCCCGCTGCTTCTTCCCTTAGTCGTTCTCCTTCTGCTGTTCCTGTCCCCTGCAATTGCCGTCTGTTATCTCTGCAGTGCCCATGACTTCTCCTGCGCCTTGTTGGTTCCTGTGCTGGCTGGCTTCCTGTGGGTTCTAAGTCGTAGACCTCGTTCTCCTCTGTATGTGTTCTCGTGTGTGTTCGACCTGTTGGGCATGACTCAGCTACTTCACTGCTCAATGCTCTTTACAGTTAATAAAAAAAATATATACATGTCACGTAAATGAGGTACAGTAATATCAGAAATTATCAATATCGAGTGTTAAGTGCCAAGAAGATTCATGTATTATTTGCTGCATATGCTTATACTAACAGCACCACAAGAAAATGCCACAAGCTAGCGATATATGGAATCCTTGTAGAAGCAGGTTTACCAACATAAGGGAAAAAATCAAAGGGCAGTTTTCAAGAACCATGGTCTTAGTGTAAGATTCTTTCACACCGGCTGTGTTACGATATTTTTTTTGGGATGGACTGTACCTGCCCTGCCCCGCCCCTCCTACCTGGCCATATCTGTTTGATGTTAACTACTGTTCCTAGTTTGTTTCCTATGTTTTGTTTCATCCCTCGTCTTTGGTTGTGTGTGTGTGTGTGTGTGTGTGTGTGTGTGTGTGTGTGTGTTATAATTTATTTTACATCCGATCTGTATACATATTTATTCAGCGCGTACATATTTCCCTTAATTTTTTTTTATACCTGGAGCTCTAGATACCTCACGTGTGCTTAATATCCTCCTTATTTATCTTATTTTCCACATTTCTCGCGTGAAGACCTCATTCCTGCTGCCACTGTGTTTCCTGCACCTTCGTCTTCTCACGACTCTGATCAGCATGTGCCTAGAGAGCTGATCTAGCAACAAGGGAAAATACCTGTAGTCTTCGTAGTGGCTTAACCTACACTAATCCTGTCCAGTCTTATTAGAACTTCTCCTAATGCCTTCTTTTTCACTGAGATGACTCCTCCCTTCAACTACTGCTCCCACTCTCGCTGAAGATGAGCTGCGAGATACAGGCTGCAAAAGGACGAAAACCTCGTCTAAGTTATTTCTTTCAATCCCTTTTAGATTAATCTTGCTAACAGCCAACGATTTTATCAGCTTAGAAGACATTTTTATAACTCTTGCTGTTAGATCTGGCTTATTCTTACCTCTTCAGTACAAGAAATGTCTCCCTCAATCCAAATAAAATCACGTGACAGTAACAAGAGTACTGTATACCGTACAGACGTCACGAGATTCAAAGATTTAAAGCGGTAGGGATGTGGCAACCCAAATTACCAACACGGTGTGGTAAATAGCCTTGTGACTCTTGGCTGGGTCAAATTGATAACACAGTGATTAGCTTCTCTAATTAACCACGGCTCCATCAAGTGCCGTATTTAGTTTATTCTCAATCTCCTTAATTGATGAAGACCTTTCGGTTGGGAAGGAATACTGTAGATATTTTTAGTCTCACTGAATCTGTTGGTATCACTGAAAGATTAGAGATAATGCCAGTGTTCAATCAAACAATGACAGTACAAGAATATGTATCTGTCTCCAACTCAGCCAAAGCTTCGGCTATCAACAATTACGTACAGAAAGCAGGCCTTAGGATCACAGCAGCCTCAGCACGATAAACAGGAGAAATTACCAAAACAAATAGAAAGGAAATAAAAATGAGAACAGTGTTGTATACAGCATACCGTGCAGTGAATGCTCTAAAACGTACATAGGGGACACAGGACGAGGAATGGATACAAGCATAGCAGAACACAAGGCAGAGGTACGGTGTCACACAGTTCTAATTCCCCAGCGTTACACTTATACCAACACAATCATTTGCCCAAGGAGGAAGAAGCTACAGTCGTTGAGAAAGATCCAAATAAACAAATGAGAAAAACGCTGGAAGCATCTCACATTTGTGCAAATAATCTAACCAACCATCGGGAGAGATTTTTCAGCCTATGCAGATATACAGAAAGGATAGCACAAATGTCGCAAGCAGGGTTGGGGTAGGATGACGGGATTTTCTTAGAGGTAATCAATCAGGCTGCGACACGAGAAAGGGAAGGGAATTTCCAGGGTATAAATATCTCAGACGTACCACTTCATGTTCTGACTCCCTGTGTGTTGCCCGAAATGTTAGAGGAAGCATTACACACGCTGGGTTCAATTTTGCATATAAGCTACCGGGATAAGTTTATTTTCACGAGGTACGCTTCACGTATTCTGGGGTAATCGTTTGTGCACAGCGAGAAATGTCCATGTACAGGATAAACGTTAAACAGAGTGGAGGAAACTTTACCTATATTGCTGTAAACTTTGCATATGCTGGGGTAAACTTTACACATACATAGGTAAATTATACATACATTGGGATAAACTTTACATGTCGTGGGGTAAACTTTACATATACTGGGATAAGCATGACATAGGTTAAACATTAATATACTGGGGTATTTTGGCATAAACTTTACATATACTTGTGTAAACTTAACATAGCCCACACTAATGATAACTTTTACATATACTGGGGTACACTTTTTATACACTAGGAAATAATTTACATATACTCAGGCAAGCTTTACATATACTGGACTGAACTTTACATATTATGCTCGATTATTTTTTTAAAAGCTGGGGTAAAGTTTGCATATAGTGGGATAAACTTTACATATAGTGGAAAAAAGTTTATAAATACCCTGGTCGACTTTACATATGTATGGGTAAACTTCATTATGTGCTGGTGTAAAGTTTACTTTTACTCGAGTAGATTTTACAGCCGTCAGGATAAACATTGCATATCATCGGGTAAGTTGTATTGTACATTATAGTGGGGTAAATTTTACATAGAACGAGGTAAACTTTATTGTGGGATAAACTCGACATATACTGGTAAGTTTTACATGTACTAGGGTAAACTTTGCATATTCTGGGTAAATTTGACATTTGCTGGTGTAAAATTGACTTGTTTTGTGGTAAACTCACATAGGCCGAGGTCAACTTTCAATATACTGGGGGAAAACTTGACATATTCAGTACTGAGTAAGCGTTATATATACTAGGATAAATAGTCTACATTTACTGGGGTACATTTACAAATTTTATGGTTGTTGTTGTTGCTGAAGCTCAGTCTGTCTGCTCGAGTAGACACATTATTCTGGGGCCAGCAACCGGCCCTTTAGAGCTATCCTGTCCAGTGAACCGATGTTCTCTTGTGGCTGACGCCGCCTCGCCACAGCTGGGCGAGAGGAAAAGTGTGAAGATTATGTTCTTGGGTGGATGCCGCATTTGCGTCTCCACCCAGTTAACAGGGGTACCATAACAGTCCATTTAACCCCTGATCTGGTTATATGGTTGCCACCCAACGTTGTAAATGGCTTCCTGAGTTACAAAAAACCATTAGATTTGTCAACCACTGTCGAGCCAGCCGAAGTGGAGAGATGAGAAATAAAAACTGAGTGGAAGAAAAGAGAGAAAGAGGAAGAAAGGAGGAGAGACAAAAGAATAGAATGACAAGAGTGAAGGAAGAAGTAGACAGC
>JAGKTI010023973.1:0-14570 GCA_018397915.1 Birgus latro
CTGATACAAACTTAACTGAGATCAAGAATTGGTCTGTTACTCTCAAGCTGAAATGCACTGAACTGGCATCAAGAATTGGTTTGTTGCTCAAAGTTTTCTGTCTTTAGTCTTGCTTAAAATCAAAGTCAAAATGGGCTAAACAGGAATCATGAATTAGTGTATTATGCAAAGTCAAAACAAGCTGACATGAACTTAATTGAGATGAGCTAAATTGGTTTCATCAATCAGTCTATTATGCAAAATCGGTCAAAATGAGCTTAACTGGGATCGCAAATTAGTCTTATGCAAAGTCACAGTCAAAATGAGCTTAAATGGGATTGCAAATTGGTCTATTACTCAAAATATCAAAGTTGAAATTCACTAATACTACAGGTGAAGCCAAAGATAAGTTTACTTATACTGTATGTGATGCCAGATATTTAAAATCATTACTAAAAACCAGGAATATAAGTGTAGAAATGAATACTACTGTTGTGTTTACTCCAAATAACTTTAACCATTAGCATCACTAACACATGACTCTGTAAGTACTCTACGCAGTTTACAGTAGTACTGTAATGTATTACTGATATTACAACTCTATAGTGTACTGTGTATCCACTGCAAAAATATCAATAAATGCCTCTCAAAATATGTTCGTAAGCATGGACCACAATAGTATCAAGTCATCCAAAAATTTTCATATCTGTAAAGTTTCTATGCACAGACCATAAAAATATTTAAGGCTTCTCTAAAAATGCTCACCTCTATACATGTTCGTAAGCACTGACCGCAAAAATATCAGTAATGGCTTCTCCAGAAAGGGTTTGTATCTTAAGTTCGTACGCACAGACCACAAAATATAAATCTCAAGAAAGGGTTCGTATCTATATATGCTACTCAGTGAAGATTTGTATATTAACAGACCATAAAGATACTACTAATGATAAAAAGTGTTGGTAATAAGGTTGGTAAGGTGGGCAGCAACTGTACACATCACCATAACATGAAGAGGTTAATAAGAATACTGTATAGCCCTATGTCTCCCCAGTGTGACTCCCAATCAGTTATGCTATACAGGACTTCAAGAATAATTATCCATAAATTACTTCTATTAATATGGAGGGTTACTGATTATTCCTCCTAATATTCACTCTTTTAAATGATAATATTCTGATGCAAATTTATACAGAGCAATTCCTTGTCATAATTCTCACCTATGTTCCACAATATCTCAACTTTTGACTATATTTGTGGGAAACTGGTAATTTAGCTTTCTATATGCACTTGTGGAATTTTAACAAGCTTGTATTTAACTAGAGAAATGAATAAAGAAGAAAATGTCTAGAGTATATGGCAATTTAGCTTTCTAGATACACAGGGAATCTTAGCTGTCAATTCTTCCTTATGCAATTGTCACAGCCTTATATATCTCAGATTTACTGAGGATCTGATTATGATTTAATTACCAAGAAGCACTAAAAAGGCTACTTGTGATTTAACATTAATATTGATACAAATGAGTCTTAATTACAAGGAACTCTAATGTTACTTTATCACAGTATTAGTTGACTTTATTCACTGTAGATTTTAGATACAAATCAAACCTATTAAAGGACAGATGAGATTAAAGGAACTCTGGTGTTACTTATTAAGAACTTTATATAGTAAGAAATGAGACTTATGACAAGCAATTTCTGTGAGCTGTACTGCATTAATTACTGATATGTATTAACCAAGTAATTCTGAAGTTACTATTCCTCTATTAACTTATTTACTGTTATTTCGTTTACTTCCTGGTATTATCACTTATTACCACTACTCATTTCTTTGTATAGTAACCAAGGAGACTCATCACAAGGACTTTCCATCTCTTATCCTTCCATCAATTATTTTTTCTTAATTATTTACAAGACTCATCACAAGGAATTTCCATCACTTATCCTTCCTCCATTTATTCCTATTTTATTTTGTTACTATGGAGTTCATATAGTAACCAAGGAGACTCATCACAAGTAATGTCCATCTGTTATCCTTGTTGCATAACTGATTGGTAGTCTGGGGTCAGGCTGTCCCTAACATTAACCACTTAAAGCACAGCAGTGATTTTATATGTACTCTTGCTGCCTTCACACAAATTTACTCACATCAGAGGCTTTATCAGACTAGACGAGTTAGTTTTGTTAAAGATATACTGAAAAACTGAGTCAAAATCTGTTGCTGCCTTTTGAACTGAAAGACAAGAGTGATATAAGTAACAGTGAAGGTTTAAGTCATCAAAAACTGTGACTGTTTTTTGAGCCGAGAGACTTTATCATTGGACAATTTAGGGCCATACATGATATACTGAAAAATTATGTTAAAATCTGTAAGTTATGCACATAGAAGCTACAGTGAAAAATTACGTTAAAATTTGTTGGTGCTTTTCAAACTGAGAGACTCAATTCAAACTAAACACTTATAACAGCTTCATATCATCATCATCATGCCTGCACACACTGGCCCTGGTTACATAATGGCAGCTCTCCACACTGCTCAGTTTCTAGCAGCCTGATTTACAACGCTGGGTGGTAACCATATAAACAACCCATGTGTGTTTCCTGTGTGTCAGTAAGTGGGTTGGTGGAGGGTTAGTGCCCCTCCCTGTAAAACAACTAACTCAAAAACAAACAGCCAACCCTTAGGGGGCATCTGGCTAAAGACAGATAATCCCTCTAATCAATTTCATCCAGCTGCTCAGTCTCTAGCAGCCTCTCTAATCAGTCCCTTTTCCCTGAGGTCACATCTTTTTCATTCAGCCTCTCGCAATCCTACCCTTTCTACTACCACCCTGATGAGTTAATTTAATGGAAGGCAGTAAGAGTAATAAAATATTACTGGAAGAAAGTGGTTAATACAGAGTGGCAGGAGAGTCACTTTACACTGAATACTCTACCAACTCTTACTAATAAAGCAAGCAGTACTGTACATATAGCACTGAATCTGCACACAATAAATACAGTGAAGGGCTAGTATTTAGTACGCCTGTAACCATATAAGCATCACACACTTTTTATTACTTTTATTTTTACTATGGACATGTAATCATATAATTAAACTGAAGGTCTTTCAGATTTTTTTTTTTTAAATCACAATGCAGCTTCCCTTGTAAAAAAAATAAAAAAAGGAACATCTTTATAAAGGGAGGGGGTAAAGGTGGACAAAGCTCATAATCATACTTCATGTATTTAGTTCCTCTTAATAAATTACAATAATAATAATGTAACGATGTCATAAGCAAAGGGAAATACACACTGAGGAGGACAGTAACAGAGTTAACCATTTAAAATATTCTGAAGGAGTGAGAGTCAGTTAAATATTTCATTCGGGAGTCGGTGGAAAAGATTGGGAGGGAAAGGGAAAAAACAGGAAGCAGACTGAAAAGATTGAGAGTTGATTGAAAAAATAGGGAGGCAACTGAAAAGATAGGGAGCTGATCGAAAAGATATGGGAGTGTGATGGGAGGTGGGTGCGTATATTTTGGGTCTGGTACAAGGTGGGGGAGTAAACTTTAGCTACTTCACTGTTTACTGTGTGTGTTGGTAAGTGCTAAATGTTACACTACATCAACTATTACATCCACATACAGTACACCAACTGTGTTTATCAGCACCAGTGTCAGCAGCACTTCTTCATGTATAAACTATCCATGTGTAACTATATTAATATAAGTGTTCATATCCTGTTTATAAAGGCTCCAGCAGTCTTGTATGTGTCAGCCTTGGTCACCTAATGGCAGCTCTCCAAGCTGCTTGATCTCTGACAGCCTCCCTATATGAGAACTATTCTGTGCACAGCATGACCCTGCAAGGGCAGTTGCTTGCCTGTGGCTGATGAGTCTGATCAATCAAACAGACTAGGGTAGTATAACAAAATACTAATCTGATATAATTGCTGCCAACCTCTTCCTTCCCCCTTCTCATTCTGTGTCTATCCTCCTCCTTTCTTATTGCTCTCTTATCTTCCTGTCACTTTTCACATTACTACTCTTCTTTCCATTTCAGGTGGCTCTACACTGAGTGGCAAGCCAATGGTTTCCTATAACTCAGGAAATTATTTACAATGCTCTGTGGTAACCATATAACCAAATACTGGGGTGATGTGAAGTCTGCTATTTGTTAAATGAGGAGATGCAATGTGGCTTCCATCTAGGAACCAGATCTCTACACTATTCTACTTCACTGTGGTACAGTGCTGTCAGTTGCAAGGGAATACTGATGCAATGAACTGGACTGCTTGCCTGTGGTTGATCAGTTACAAAGACAACAGCAATAACACCTAAAAAAGGGTTCTAGTACAGTCAAAATTTAGGGTTGTACTAAGGTCAAAACTATCCTGGTGTTATAATAAACACAGGTACTGTAGTGTAGGTTTGTATAACTCACTCACTATCACTGCTGTGTGTAAAGTGACTTATGCCCACACTGTTTTGGCATAATACCAAGGCTGGCCTATCAAATTACACAGTTTAACTGGGTGTAAAATGGCCATGCCCCTTACTAGCTTTGAAAACATACCTAAAGAAATGTGTGTGAAATAAGCTTACTAAGAGGCCTGAAGGAAGGAGGTGGAGTGATTTGGAGAAGGTGGAGAGTCTTGAAGGTATAATAGAGGAATCTTGAAGGAGACAGAGGAGCTTGAAGGAGCTTTGGAGAAATCTAGAGCACCCTGGAGGCAAGTATGGAGGGAACTTGAATCCTGCAGGAGTCTGCAGAGTCTAAAAGTGGTCCTGGTAGTTTCTGTGGCAGGACATAACACAATCTGTAAATATCACGACAGTGAGCAAGAAATAAAGAAAAAATAAATAAACTCTATCAATCATTATCCACTCACTTCATGTAGTGATGCCTACTTCTTCCATCACCTATTTTTGATTGCCTGTCCTTCTCTCTTCCTATTTCTCCCATCTTTACTGTCACTTTTTAATCTTCTTTCCTTTTCAGGTGGCTTTACATTGAGCGACAAGCCTAATGGTTTCCTGTAAGCCAGGAAAGCATTTACAACACTGGGTGGTAACCATATAACCAAATAACAGGGTGATGTGGAGTCTACTATGATGCCCCAGTTAACTGGATGGAGGAATGCAAATGTAGCATCCACCCAAGAACCAAACCTCCACACTTTTCCCCACACCCAACCCAAAACCCATATATCTATCACCCAACCTTTTCTGCCAACTGACTTATAATACATAAATAACTAATATAAAATTCATCCTCTTTTTGTCTACTATCTATTGCCAGACACCTTAACCCCACAAGGGGTGGCCACCAACAAATCACCTCCATGTCACCCTGTCCCCCAGCTCACATCCCCCTCTTTCACTTTATTTCCTATCAATAAATTTGTGTGGGTGGTGGAGAAGATGATGTATTGATAAATAATAATATTGATAAATAATAATAATAATAATGATAAACTGCATTGATCCTTTCACAAAATCTTAATAAAGTCGTCTGGAGGTGGCAAGCATAAATAACAGAAGGAAATGAAGAAAGGTAGGAAGATAATGAGGAAAAAGGAGAAAGAAAATGAATAAATGCACGGAGAAATGCAGCAAAATAATGAGAGAGAGAGAGAGAGAGAGAGAGAAAGAGAGAGAGAGAGGTCTAGATGGCGCTTGTGAGGCTAAAGCAAAGAAATAAAAGAAAACGGTGGCTCCTGATTGGTGGAAAGATCGCCAGGTTTCTGACGTCATCACGCAGGCAGAGAGTACAAAATAACTGAACGAAACAAATTGAAACAAAGCCAAACAATGAGGAACAGAAGTGAAATGAGCAACAAGACTCCTCCTGTGGTGGGGGGGGGGGACATAATCTGACAGCACTATGGGGTGGTACTACTACTCTGCGGCCAGATTGTGTTAGGAAGAATTCCGCCACCGTATTCCCTGCGTGTCGTAAAAGGCGACTAAAAGGGGTGGGGTGAGGGGACTAGGGACCCCCTCCTCTGTTTTTTAGTTCCTAAAAAGAGACAGGCCAGAGAAAGGGATGGGGGATCGAGTTATCCCCGTACCCTGAAGGCTGGGTCTATGAATGTGCGAGGTTGTAGTACAACTGAGGCTAAAAGGGAGGAGATTGGGAGAATGTTTGTGAGAAGAAAGTTGGATGTGTTAGCTTTGAGTGAAACTAAGATGAAAGGGAAAGGTGAGTCTACTTTTGGAAGTGTGAATGGAAGATTGTCAGGTGTTGATAGAGGAAGGGCAAGAGAAGGTGTGGCCTTGTTAGTGAGCCTGGAAGTACAGCAGTGTGTGATTGAATGGAAAGAGGTGTCATCGAGACTGATGTGGGTGAAAGCGAAATTTGAACGCGAGTTGTGGGTATTTGTGAGTGCATATGGGCCTGGTAGTGAAAGGGATGAAGAAGAGAAGGAGTCTTTCTGGAATGATGTTGATGAGTGTTTGCAGAGCTTTGGAGCGAATGTGAATGTGGTAATGATGGGGGATCTGAATGCTAGAGTGGGAAATGTAGCAGTTGAAGGTGTAGTTGGCATGAATGGTGTGCCTGGAAGAAATGAAAATGGGGAACGAATGATAGGTGTGTGTGTTGAGTGAGAGATGGTGATTGGGAATACCTTGTTTGAGAAAAAAGATATTTATAAGTATACATGGGTGAGACAGGAGGGTGGAAGGGTTGTTGACAGAGCATTGATGGACTATGTGGTTGTTTCCAGGAATGTAATAGGAAGATTGTTGGATGTGAGAGTTTTGAGAGGGGAGGGTGGAGGTATGTCTGACCACTACCTGGTGGAGGGAAAGTTGAGAGTAGGTAAGAGATGGGTGAGATCTAGGAGAGTTAGGTGTGGCAGGGAGGTTTTGAAAGTGAGTGAGTTAGATAAAAGAGAGAAAATGATAGAGTATCAGGAGAAACTGAGAGATCAGTGGTACGCAGTGAAAGATCAGGAGAGTGGCAGTGTGGAGGAGGAATGGCAGTTGTTTAAGAGTGCTGTGGTGGGGCATGCAGAAGAGGTGTGTGGTGTGAGATGAGTGGGTGGTGGTGTAAGGAAGGGAAGTGAATGGTGGTGCGAGGAAGTAAGTATGGCTGTGGGTGAGAAGAGACATGCATATGAAGTGTGGTTGCAGAGGAAGGATGAGGTGTCATATGAGAGGTATAAGGAAAAGAGGAATAGGGCAAGAAGGGTTGTGCGTGGTGCTAAAGTGGCAGCAGATGAGAGGTGGGGTAGGCGGATGACTGAGAATTTTCAGGAGAATAAGAAAATGTTTTGGAAGGAGGTGAAAAGGGTGCGAAAGGGAGAGTCTGGGAAGGAGGAGCGAGTAAAAGCAGAGGATGGAAGGATGTTAACTGAGATGGATGCAGTAAGGAAAAGATGGGCGGAGTACTTTGAAAGATTGTTGAATGTAGAGGAGAAAAGGGAGGCTGAGATTGTGGCAGATGGAAGGGTGCAAGGAATAGATATGTTGGGAGAGTTGAATGAATCCTTGATCACGATGGAGGAAGTGCAAGAGGCAGTAAAGCAGATGAAAACAGGGAAAGCTGCAGGTATGGATGGGTGTGCTGTGGAATGCCTGAAATGTGGTGGAGCGACTATTGTTGAATGGTTAGTAAGATTGTTGAATGTGTGCTTTGTGCAAGGTATGGTGCCAATTGACTGGGCAAGTGCTTGTGTGGTCCCATTGTATAAAGGTAAGGGTGATAAGTATGAATGTACTAGCTTTAGAGGTATAAGTCTGTTGAGTGTGGTAGGTAAGGTGTATGGTAGAGTGTTAATTAAGAGAGTTAGAAAGGGTAAAGAGGGAGTGATTGGTAATGAGCAGTGTGGCTTTAGGAGAGGGAGGGGATGTGTGGATCAGGTTTTTGCTGTGAGACAGGTGTGTGAAAAGTATTTAGCGAAAGGTAAGGATGTGTTTTGGGCATTCATGGATTTAGAGAAAGCATATGATAGAATTGATAGGGAGGCTTTGTGGAATGTTTTAAGATTGAATGGGCTTGATGGCAGATTACTAAAAGGAGTGAAAAGTTTTTATGTAAATAGTAGAGCGTGTGTAAGAGTGGGAAATACTGTGAGTGATTGGTTTCCTGTGAGAGTGGGGCTGCGGCGGGGATGTGTGATGTCGCCTTGGTTGTTTAATATTTATATGGATGGTGTTGTAAGGGAGGTGAATGCAAGAGTGTTAGATGGAAGACTGAGTCTGGTGAATGATGGTAGAGAGTGAAATCGGAACAGCTGCTGTTTGCGGATGATACTGCACTGGTGGCTGATTCAGAGGAGAGATTGAGACAGTTGGTAGAGGAGTTTGGAAGGGTGTGCAAAAGGAGGAAACTGAAAATAAATGAGAAAAAGAGTAAAGTGATGAAGTGTACGAGGTTGATAGATGGTAGGAGGATGAATATAGTTTTGAATGGTGAGTTGCTTGAGGAGGTTGAGTGTTTTAAGTATTAGGGGTCACATGTTGCTATGGATGGAAGAATAGATGCAGAAGTGAAGTTTAGAATGAATGAAGTTGGAAAGGTGCTGGGAGGAATGAAAAAAAGTGTTTGGATGTCGTTCACTCAGAATGGATGTAAAGAGAAGGCTGTATGAGGGTGTTGTGGTACCGACTGCATTATATGGGGCTGAAACATGGAATATGGGTGTAGCAGAGAGGAAAAGTTTGAATGTAATGGAGATGAGGTGTCTGAGGAGTATGTGTGGAGTGACGCGTATGGATCGAGTGAGGAATGATGAAGTGCAAAGGAGAACTGGAATTGTTCGGGAGATGGCTGATCGAGTTGAACAGAGGGTGTTGCGATGGTTTGGGCATATGGAGAGAATGGATAATGAGCGATTGGTGAAAAAGATAACTAGATCTGATGTGAGAGGTGTAAGGCTGAGAGGAAGACCACGAATAGGATGGATGGACAGTGTGAGGAGAGCGTTGGATGTGAGAGGGTTGTCTGTTGAGCAAGGAAGAGTGGCTGTGCGTGACAGAAATGAATGGAGAGAAATTGTGAATGAATAAATGATGACGCAGCCCTGAGGGGATATTCTCCTGCTTTTTGTCTGATCAGCTGATCAGGTCAGGTGCAGGTAAGGAGCTGGATCCATTATGATGTGGCAGGGGTAAACCAGCTTTGCTGTCGGGCCCTGCTGCGGATGTCACTGACTGCACTGTGTAGTTGACCCTTGTGCGGTGTGGTGCGGTGAGGATCTGTCCCTTCTCCCCTTTGGGGCTAAGATGCGAATGAATGTGTATGAGTGGATGAGTAAATTGGTAGTGTGCTGACCTGTCTCGGCTACCTACCTTTTCTTGGGGGAAGCAGCCTAGGTATATAGATAGATAGATTTTAAAGCGACGGTGGCACCATCTATTGCAGGAATTTGGAACTACTCGATTTTGCCCATGTGCTGACCGGATCTCCATATCTGGGCCAAAAATAGACCTTTAAACCTCGTTTTTATGCAATTTTACACCTCCTTATCCCTTCGTAGAAAGTCGAAAAATACTTAAAAAATGGAAATATTCACATCAACCTATTTTTCGTTAAACTGCTTGTAAAATGAGCCCCTGACATCAAAATACACTTTGAAAATCACATTAGAATACTATGGGAACAAGAAAAACTGCACAGAGCAAAAAATAAAGCATAATTTTTACTGATAAACTGAAGAAACTGGAGAAGCGGCACCCTGCAATGGCACAGGTGATGAGGAAGGTTCAAATTCACTCTCCTATTATGTGGCAGCCTGCAGTCCTGGAGTAAGGAGGTAAGTGGTGAGGTCTGGTCGTTTCCCGCTCCCTGGAATGTACTAGAAAATTTTGAAGCCCTTACTTAAAAAGTGATTTATTTTCCAACCTCCTGGAAATTGTGGAAGGCTCAAATTGGCCTTTTTCGTAATGTTAAGCTAGTTTTAATTAAATTGTGGACAAGAAAATGTGAAAACCTGGCAGGTTTTGTAACATATGGAGCCGGCTGGGCTGTTTGAGGACCGAACCGGATTCTTCATTCGACAAAGTTGAAAACTGAAGTTAATAAAATTGTCCAAATGAACACGTGTAGTGGTAGATTTCAACGCGGTACTTTTGATGCATTTTGAGAAATTTGGTTCATTGATCTATGACTATGAAAGTACCAGGAGTGAGTACATAGAAGAAGAAAATGTGAGTTTGGAATGAAGGTGAAGGTGAGGGTGCAGAGAAGAACGAGTGTGCTATGAAAGGTGAAGAGAGGAAGAATGTGTGCATTGAAAGGGGAGGGAGAAAATGAGTGTGTAGTAAATGGTGAAGAGAGGAGAAAATGAGTGTGCAAAGAAAAGTTTGGCAGTGAAAGGTGAATAGAGGAAGAAAATGAGTGTGTAATGAAAGGGGGCGAGAGGAAAAGAATGAGTGTAGATTGAGAGGCGAAAGGACAGTATTACTGGGAGGAGACTGTAGCACCAGTCGAACGGGGCAGTACTCCCAGGGTGGATGAAAAGCTGGTGATAGGGAGAGCTGGAGCTCCTGGTTCACTCGCTTTCAGGACTTGAGTCCTGATAGTCCTCCTATGCTGATTTTCAGTTTCATTATACAGAGAGTATTCCAGTGTACTTTCCTAAACATTTCCTTTGACTGTTTGCACCACACTACATGTGCATTATATTATGCTATGAAGAAATGGTAGAGAAAATGAAAGAGCAAAAGAAAAGCAAGAGGTTGGAATAGGAGAGTGCAAGTGAGGAGAGAGTGGGAAGGGTTTGTAGAGTGATTGTGAACTGGAAGAATTAGTTTGGAGAAAGTGTAATGGAAGATTAATTAGAAATGTGAAAAGATTGAGTGGAGAATGACAGGGCAGATAGGGTAAGGAGTTATGATAGTGAAAAGTGAGTGGAGAATGACAGTGAAGATAGGGTAAGGAAAGAGTTATGGTAGATTGGAAGTGTGAAAGGATTCAGCAGAGACTGAGAGCAAAGTTAGGTTAAGAATGTTTTGAAAGGAATGCTCGGAATATGATGCATGATAAGATGAGAAGAATAGGATGAGCACTGGTTAGGTAAAGAATTTAGATGCCTGAGGAGCACCCCTCTGTAGGGTGCAAGGATAAGGAAGAAGAGGGGTAGGTTGGGTTTTGTTGTTGCTGCTGTGAGGTGAAAGTTCTCAGGTTGGAGAACAGTAGGTGGGAGTGGGTTCTCGATTGTCCGCTTGATCGGAAGGAGTTGATCTGAGTACTGTGTAACCAATAAGGGAGGGAAAGGTTCGACACTGACCCCGTGGAACCTGTGAGGTGGAAACCCCCTGGGTTGCTTGCTTCCTTTCCTTCTGTGATCCCCCCTGAAATTGATCTTCCAGTTGCATCACTCGCTGCTTTGGGTTTACCCTGAAGTAGTTTCCCAGTCATTTCCCCCTCTACTTTGGGTTTATCCTAAAGTAGGGTTCTGTCCTATTTTGAGTTTCTCAAAATAGGGTTTTCTTAACAGGACTGCTGTCTGGATAAGGTAGGATACAGCAAATATGGTAGGAGATAGGAAGCAGGGCTGGGGTAAATTAATTTTTGTCAATTCAGTTAAATTGCAGTTCAGAATAAAATTTGAATATATTCAAATTCAGTTCATTTGTCAACAAAAATCTTGCAGTTCAATTTATTATGGTTGATATTCAAATGTTTTTAATTCAAAATCAGTTTTAATATACCCAGTACCATTCATCTAACGGAAAGAAAAATATGAGGTTTCAAATTAACATCTTTATTATCAGTCTGGCTCTTTGACAGAAACTGAACTTGTAAATCTTAAATATGTTTGTTTAAAACACGTGAATTATGCCGGAAACAGTTTCTGAGTTAAATGAAAATATAAATTTAATAGGTTACTTGATATATTTTTAACTTTTTGTAACTTTTTGTGATAGAAAACTGTATTTTACTGTTTATTTGAGTATATTGTAAGCTAATTATTGTACAATAATGAATCTGCATAATTATTAGAGTATAAAATTATACTTAATTCAGTCATCAATTTATATCAGCTCATTGATACTGATTCCAATTCATTTCAATTATATTAATTTTTATATTAGTCTCAGTTTCAGTTTTTTTTTTTTTTAAATCAGTTCCAGTTCAATTCATAATTGACCCCAGCCCTGATAGGAAGGTATGGAAAATTGATTGAGATTTGGTAAGGATCATTTGGGAGAGGAGAGGAAGGTTTGGTTGAATGAAGTGAGTGGTGAGAGAAAGGATTGGTTGAATGAAATGAGTGGTGAAAGGAAGGATTGGTCGAATGATGAGTCTGATGAAAATTGGTTATGGTTGAGGATTATTATAGGATAATCTCGAAGGATAAGAAATAAGGAGATTTTAATTAGGAAAGAAAAGATGAAGGACTGATAGGTCACCTGCCGAAGTATTGGGAGAAGAGATGCAGTGGGGTGAAGAGTGAATCTGGTATGGCTGCTGGGATACGAGATTGGAGTAGTGTGAGTGGTTAGAAGATATTGTTTTGTAGAAGGATGTGTTAGGACGGTGAATGAGGATTGGCAAGACATTGTTTCAGATATGAATGATAGAGAATGGGAAAGAAATGCAAGTTTCAGGTGTGTAAGTGTATCTGATCTATATGGATGAAAGTTTGAATGTGTGAAAGAAAGGTGCTGTCAGATTTGCCATGAAGCATGTATAGGGATGATACTTTGGATGTATGAAGAAAGTTTGGATACTTGGATGGTGAAGCTGAAAAAGGATAATGTTTTGAATGTGTGGAAATTGAAACTTTACACTGGTATATGTGGGAGTGAAAGTGGTTAAGCAGTTAGAAACTGAAGCAATGCAGGATAGAAAAAAGGTGAGCAGGGTAAAATTAGGCCAGTAAAGTATAAATCAGTTGAACATGCTAGAGGCTAATGTTACATGGGGTAGAACATAGGAGTAGAAATTTAGTGATAGTCCAAAAATTAATTTATTGTAGGTCATTTGGTAAGGCTTACGTAATAAGCTATAGTCAGCCTTCCGTATTCATGGGGGGCTTCTTCCCTAAGCACCACTAATTCATATTTTGGCAAAAGATAATTTTCATTTCTCTAAAATGGTCCTGGCTGTCATTTGGCAAAAGATAATTTTCATTTCTCTAAAATGGTCCTGGGTGTCATAATTTAACTCGTTTATGTGATTGACTGAAAACCTACTTCGGTGCCTCCAAACATCATCAGGTGTTAGTATCTACTCATCTAAAGTTATTCTGAGATTATTTAGTACCAAAGGTTGTTACACAGTCTCAAAATGCCCCTTAATGTAGTGCCTCTTGAGAATGTTCACTAACCTGTTAAATAATCAAAGCCATGAATAACAGTGCTGACTAAAAACATATACCGTACAGAACTTTGATCTCGTGTGCCCCATATAATGATTATTAGAAAAATAAGACTAATTTTGAACTTGTGTTATCCTTGGTGTAGATCATCCAGAATTTAGACTATAATGTATATCGACTTTGGTAGATCTCATGGAGATCATATCCAGATTTTAAGCAAAAAGATACAGTACTATTGCTATATGATCTAGCCTTACGATCATATTCAGATTTTAAGCAATAAGATACTCGATCTTGCCTTGAAGGCCTCATAAGGAGCATGATCAGATTTTAAGTGATAAAATACTACTACAGGTACTACATTTGATCTAGCTCTGTAGGTCTCTCATGAGGATGATATCCAGATTTGAAGTGATAAGATACTACAGATACTACACTTGATCTATCCTTGTAGGTCTCTCATGAGGATCATATCCAGATCTGAAGTGATAAGATACTACAGTTACTGCACTTGATAGCCTTATAGGTCTCTCATGAGGATCATATCTAGATTTAAAGTGATAAGATACTGCAGTTACTGCACTTGATCTAGCCTTGTAGGTCTCTCATGAGGATCATATCCAGATTTGAAGCGATAAGATACTACAGTTACTGCACTTGATCTAGCCTTGTAGGTCTCACGAAGATCATATCCAGATTTGAAGTGATAAGATACTACAGGTACTACACTTGATCTAGCCTTGTAGATCTCTCTTGAAGATTATAAGTGAACTTAATACCAGATAATAAAACCCAACCGCAATGATGAATTATTTGTGCAAGCACCGGAACATGAAGTGGCACAGACTTCTGTCCGCTGTATTCGCTCATTCGCTCATTTTTGAAGGCTCCAACATGCTTGCATGTGTCGGCCTTGGTCACCTAATGGCGGCTCTCCATGCTGCTCGATCTCTGGCAGCCTCCCTATTCAGTCCCTTAACCCTTAAGCCTTGACTATGATTGGTGTTCCATCCCCAGTCAGGGTAGTTATTGCACAGTCTGAGTGGCTGAGTAAACAGATACCATTACAATTTTATCTGGTATTATAATAATCCATGTAAATCTATCATGAGAATCGTATCTGTATTTTAAGCGACAAGATACTACACTTGATCTAACCTTGGTGATCTCTCATGAGGATTATTAATGAACCTTGATGATAACAACCCAACTGCAATGATGAATTCTTTGTGCAAGCACCAGAACATGAAATGGTACAGACTACTGTCCATTGTACTGACTGTGATTGTTGTTCCATCCCCAACCAGGGTACAGGTATTGCACAGTCTGAGTTG
>JAGKTI010023974.1:0-14569 GCA_018397915.1 Birgus latro
CACACACACACACACACACACACACACACACACACACATCTAGTACTAAAATTCCCTCACCGCAATTTGAAACTCGAGCCGATGTATTAGACTGGTTTTAGATTCAAGGTGAGGTAGATGTAAGTCAAAGGTACGGTTGATATAAACTAAAGGGAGGAAAAGTAAATCTGGGTAGCCGTCGAAGGTGTTAGCAGTCTACTCGTTCTGGCAGTAGAGTTTTAGAGATAATACTTTGGAGTCAAAGATCACCTGAGAAAATTGATAATAATGCTCGTACAGTTCCGATCTGGGTTTTCGTCTAAAGAACATTTTTCTTTTTTTATTTACAGGCTATGAACCAGTTGGTCATAAGTTTTAGCTGTGGATACTAACATGTGCACAGGGTATGATATTGTGCATGTTTAGTGGGAAGTGGGGTTTTCGTGATAATATACAGTACATATAAGTTAACTCGTTCAGTTTTGGAGGTTTATGGTATGCCATTTTTTTAGTTGGCCGTTCCTCTAATTTTGCCTGTTTTTAGCCACATTCTCCAACTTTTGCTGGATACAGGGTAATATTGTTTAAACATGTCCTATATTTAAAGTTGAGCACAATTTAGCATTATGGAAAGAGAAAAATATTTGCACAGTTGTACAACGTGTAGCTTAACGAAAAACATTTTGTCGTTGTAGTGATTTGGAAAATTAGTAATCCAAATGAATAAACGCTGCAGACACTAAAGATGAAAAAATAAAGATAGATAAAGCATCACACGTAATAAAGAAATGTAAGTGTATGAAAGGTTACGGCGGATGAAACTTGAAGTACAATATTACCTTTACCACCCAGTACAGTAAAACGTGGAACTGGACAGATTTAATACTGACTTATATAGATCGATTATTAAACGTAATTCAGGATTTTCCTCAACCATAGTAATTTCATATGTGTAAATGTTCTTAGTAGCTTTTTCGTGATAAATAACAGTGGTGAGTATGGACGTGTAATAGGCTACCAAGTATGGTTCCAAAACACTGTCAGAATGGAACTGAATCGTAACTGTATTTTAACGCGTTTAGAGAGTATGATGGTTCCTCTCTAGTGGCAAGAGTGTAGAGGACAGGACGGGGATAAGCTGGTGATATCAATTCACCAACCCAGTGCAATACTCATATCATCGGCGTCATGGACACCTTAGACTTGTGCATGAGGACTGTTACAAAATGCATTATTATATGCAGTGTGATATACCAGTATATTCAGTGTTCAAATCTATTTTCAGTTTTATCGAAATAAAAGGTTATTTTGCAGGTCAGACTTTTTGTTATCAGATAATTTGTTAACAGATAAATGACAGTTCGTAACACCTCTTGCCCGTATTGTATCGTAGTACTTATCGTAGGTATCGATGAAGTACAGTAGTATATGTAAGCACTTCTAGCAGAAGCATCATTATGACCGGATAACTGAAAATGGCCTTGAAATCTGATATGCAAAAATAACTGATAATCTGAACTGATTAATTATGTGCGGTGAAGGTACACGTCTCTCTACTGAAAGTGCCATGACAACTGAGGTATCCTGCAGGTAGACATAAAGTAGAGTTTTCTACTTTGAGGTACGCAGCTAAGATAGGTAGGTTGAAGAGACGGGTGAGATTGGATATGGCATTAATGGAAGACTGGTTTGATCAACGGTGCTCTGTGTTGAAATGTGTTTATGCCGTAGATACCTTGTTTGTCCCGTGTGACTCCCGTGGCGACGCACTGCCACCAGGGCGCCTCATGGTGGCACACCATGTGTGGCACACCATGTGTTGTTTGGTAATACATGCATCCTGTAGTACCACGATGCCTTGCGCCACCCATGTGTCGTGTGTTACTTCATGTATCCTCTGGTTCTCTCTGACGAGGAGGATATGTTTTCACCCCTGTTTGTTTGTTTGTCAGGTAGCAGGATTACTCTAAAACTAAAGAGAGATTTGGGCCAAATTTGGTGGGTAGTTAGCCCATGTCTCCGGGAACAATCTGTTAACCTGTAGTACCGATGGTTGTTAGTTTGTTTGTCTGCCAGCAGGTTTACTCAAAAACTGAGAGAGAGATTCGGACCAAGGTAGGTGGGAAGATAGCTTATGTCCCAGGGAACAATTGTCTACCTTTTGGGACCGATCCGGATCGTAGTACAGATTGTGGCTCCGGAAACACTTTTTGCGCAACCCTTATCACTGATGAGAAAACATTAACCCATTATGAAGAGTGGTCTGGAAATTACGCTGTCCTTGTCGGAGAGATGCGCTCCACTGAGTGCTCCTCTAGTTCCATGTGTTTTTCGTGGTACCCAATTGCCAATACTTGCGTTATGTGTCACTATGCTTCATATGGTGCCTTGTGTTGTCTCATATGGTGCCTTATGTTTTCTATGGTACGCTATGTATTGTGGTGCCTCGCGTATCCTTATTAAGCCCATGTTTCAAGTAGTTCTTCACATGGTCCATCGAGCGTGTCCGAGGGCGGGCCTGGAGGGCGTGTTGCAGGATGTCAGTGTATCAGTGTGTCAGCGTGCCAGTCCTTGGGTGATATAATGCGGCCCGACGCCCCGAATTACATCACGCATGTCAGGTATGAAAGTGATCCTGACAGCCTCTTTTCCGCTTGACGCCTTTGCTGACACCCGCCCTGATACCTTGTCCTCTCTTCGCTGGTGGCGCAGCATCTAAATTGGGGTTAATGCGCACCATCATGTAGACGCCATTTATGCAACCGTCTAATTTTTGTGGACTTATACATTGATTGTCATATGAACAGTACCGAATCATATGTATGTATGTCTTTAGGTATCTTTACATCGTACGACTTTTTCGCGTTACTCCAGCTCCTGTTTTATTTTTTTACTCGTATCTTGTCACCGTTCATTCATATGTATTCCAATTTTACTTTTGCTTTCACATATGTGTAAATGATAAAAGTAAGCTGGAGAATTGTATAGTACAACTTCAGAAATATAATATTCTACGCATTTTACTTACTGCGTCTTTATTACTTAAGTCACGCGTTATCTTCCCAGACCTTGGCCTGTCTTATCTCTCCGTCTCTTAATAGATAGATGCTACGAGCAGAGGCAGTAAAGTCGGTGCTCCCATGCCTTGTCTTGTTTTCCTTACCTTTACCCTCTCTCCTGGTTACCTTGAGACTTATCACAACTACACCTTGCTTGCTAATCAGTGAGGTTCATGTTACACTGTTGGTTCTGAGCGGGTCGGTGCTGGGTTCTGCCTGGATTGCTGTTTGCCTGGCGCTTAGCACGTTGGGACAGTGTTTTGCTTTCCCAAGGCTGAGACTTTGGGCGGGAGAGGCGGGCACTGAGGCGTGAGACTTATGGCGGGCCGGGAGCTGCCAGGTGGATGAGGGATGAGGGATGGGCGGGTGAAGGGTGGAGATGAAGATGGATGAAGTGTATGAGGGATGAGATAGGTGAACAATGAAGCGGGTGAGAAATATGGCGAGTGAGGGAGGAAACAAGAGTGAGGAATGAGGCGAATGAATGATAAAGTAGGCGAGGAGTGAGGCGAATGAAGGATGAAGTAGGCGAGGAATGAGGCCAATAAGAAATGAGGTGGTTAAGGGATGAAGCAGTTGAGGAATGAAGTGGATGAAGAATGAGGAGGGTAAGGGATGAGGCAGGAAAGGGATGAAGCGGGTGAGGAGTGAGGTGTTTGAGGGGTGTGATGGATGAGGAGGAGAATGGCTGCTAAATTGAGAGGATGAGGAATGAGTTGGATGAGTGGTTTGGAGGAGGATGGGTGTGATGGGTGAGGAAGATGAGGGCTGTGGTTGATGAGGAGGATAAGGGGTATGATGGGTGAGGAGGAAGAGGGATATGTTGGGTGAGGAAGGTGAGGAAACGAGGAAGGTGAGGGGATGAGGAAGTTAAGGAGTGGGGCGGGTGAGGGGTGAGCAGGATAAAGGTTATCATGAGTAAGAAAGATAGCCCAAGGGGTGAGTGGGACGAGGATTGAGGAGGAGGAAAGGTGAGAAGTATGATTGGTGAGGAGTACTGAGGGTTGAGGAGGATTTAGGGTGAGGTAGATGGAGTGAGGGGGATGAAGGATGTTGTGAATTAGGATGATGTAGGGTGAGGATGAAGAGAGTGAGGGGATAGGTGTATGTTGAGTGTAGGGGCTGGATGAAACTACAGACAAGAGATAAATTACGACAGACGTGAGGAATAGTGATGAAAGGAAAGGTGGATGGATTTGAGGGATGATGCAGTGGAATTTGAGGAATGAAGCAAACACCAAATAAGATGAAAGATGGATAATGGTATTAGGAGATTTTAACTGTGGAAAAAGTGAGATGTGCATGACGTTGAGGAGAAAGAGAGAGAGAGAAACTGTCGATGTTAGGGACTGGTTTCATGAGGACATGATCATACGTGAGTGATATAACGTAGAGGATGATGATGATGATGATGATGATAATGATGATGATGGACGTAAGGGTTCTCTGTATAAATATGATAGGCAGACTGTTGAAAATGGTGAAAAAATAGATTTAAGAGGTGGAGATGACGAGAGCTGGAATGGTGGTTTGAGAGAGTAGATGAACGTGAAGGAGTGTGAAAATATCAGTGAAGAATACTGTTGACCATGATTTTTGGGCTGAAGATATTAAAGTAAGGAGTAAGATGGATGGCAGTGTGGGGCAAAATGGTTGACTGTGGAGGGCAGTGGTTGATGATGAGGGATTTAACAGGTAATGGTTAGGGGGTGAGGATGAATGGTGATAATGATGATGATGATGACTGAAGTATTTTGGTTCGGTGACATTGAGTGTCGTTAGGGCATGATGGGTGAAATTGTGTAACCGGGTAGAGGGGGGGCAGAGTGACGATGGAAGAAACTGATGCCGGATGAAATAGGGTGATAGGTGAAACAGATCGTAAATGGGTCAGACTGGGTGATAGTGGATGAAATTCGGTGACGGTGTGTGAAATTCGGTGGTGATGAGTGAAACTGGGGGACTGGTGAAACTAGGTGGTAATAGGTGGAAGTTTGTGATAGTGGATGAAAGTGGTTGACAGTGGGTGTGATAGTGATGATAGACGAAGCTGGTTGATGGTCGATGAAACTGGTTGATTAGTAATGATGATGGATGACGCTGCTGTTACTGGTAATAATGATGAATGGAGTTAGTATTGATGATATGAGGTTGAATGATGATGGGTGAAATTAGGTGATAATGAGTGAAATTAGGTGATGATGGGTGAAATTAGATGATGATGGGTAAAATTAGATGGGTGAAATTAGGTGGTGATTTGTGAAAATAGGTGATGATGAGAGAAATTAGGTGGTGATTTGTGAACTTAAGTGATGAGTGGAAGTGGATGGTCTATCAATTTGTCTATTGCCAGATGTCTTAATCCCGTAAGGGGTGGCCACAAACAAATCGCCTCCATGTCGCCCTGTCCCCCGCCATTTCACTTCGCTGGTCCCTTTCTCCCCCTCTCCACCTCACTCACATACACTCTCCTCGTCAGTCTCTCACTCTCCATCCTCTCCACATGGCCAAACCACCTCAGTTTGTTTCTCTTAACGCTTCATATCACATTCACAACCACACCACAACGCTCGTTCACATCCTTATTTGTCAGTCTGTCTCTCCATGTGACTCCACTGGCTTCGCTCAAATAACTCATTTCCACTGCTCTCACTCTTGACTTCTGTCTCTCCAACAAGGCCCATGCTTCACTTCCATACGTTAGAGTTGGTATCACAATACTGTCATGTAGTAACTTTTTCACTTCCACGCTCACTTCCCTGTTTCTTATCACTGCTTTCAACGAACCAGCAACCTTGAACATGCTTGGGGTTTCATTCTCTCGGGATTTGTCTGGGAAAGAACATTTTACATCTCTTGTGAAATCTGCTTCCAAGAGATTAAGTGTGCTAAGCCGACTCCGAACTTTCTTTACCCCTTCACAGTTGTTGACCTTGTACACGGGTTTTATTCGCCCCTGTATGGAGTACAATTCTCATGTGTGGGGAGGCTCTTCTCAATAGGGTGGAGTCAAAGGCTTTTCGTCTCATTAACTCTTACTGGTTCCCTTCAACCTTTGTCTCTTCGCCGCACTGTTGGATCTTTATCTCTCTTCTATCGTTACTTCAATGGTCACTGTTCCTCTGAACTGTCTGCTTGCATCCCTCCACCTCTACGACGGGCACGTAGCACCCGTCTAACAACAAACTCTCAACCCTTTTCTGTCCAACTCTTTAATGCAAGCGTTAACCGTTACTCCCAGTCCTTCATTTATGCAACAGGTGAAGTGTGGAACTGTCTGTCTCTGTCTGTATTTCCTGCTTCCTATGATCTCCAGTCTTTCAAACGCAGTGTGTCCAGGCATCCCGAAATGATCGGATCTTGAATTCGGCTCTCTCTCTCTTTCTCTCTTTTTGTTTTCATTTATGGAAGGAACAGTTTGCGGGCTCCTGGCCTTGGGTTCCTTCTTCTTTGAATAAAAAAAAAAAAATCTCACATTTGAACGGCCCAACGCGGCCCGGCCCGACCGTAACACTTTTGAGGAGCTTATACCTCAGCAACCACAGGGTCGATCACTGCGTGGCTGCCACCATATGATAGCTCCCTTCTTTAAGATCTGTTTTTGACAGGTTTCATCATAACCTGGCGGTGCACGTGGCACGTGACACGCGCCAAATGCAGCATGTCGAAGACTTTCAAAAGAGGGTCACAGGCCAGACACTTTGTCGTAAAGACATGAGACTTGGTAGGCAGATTGGCATCAGTATATTTGGGGTGTAAGGCGACATTTCACTACTTTCTGATTTAAACGGCCTTTTTCGTACCTCGCCGACAAAGGCGTTTTACTGGTGATATTGGGTGATATGGGTGAAAGTGGATGACGATAAGTGAAGTTAAATGGTGATGGTAATGATGATGATGATGACGATAGAACAAGATTTTAAGTAAAACTGGGTAATGGATAAACCTGGATGATGATTTGTGAGTTAACTGTTGATGATGGTGAAGATGGATGCGTGCGAATTTAGTTGGATGATGAGTCGTGAAACTGGTTACTGAAAGATGAAGCTGAATAGATGATGAGTGAAACTGGATGTTATCGTGGTGGTGCCGGATGATACTGGGAAGGAGCAGGTTACTTGTGTGTGGGGTAGGGTGATGATGAGGGAAGTTGGATGAGGGTGGATAAAGCAGGATGATGATGGGTGAAGCTAGGTGATGATGAATTGGGTTTGGTGATGATGGGCTGGATGATGATGGGTAGAGCTGTATGATTACAGAGGAGTCGGGTGATGATGCGTGGGACGGGATGATGATGCATGATGTGAATGGTGATGGCTGCTGTCGGGTGATGGTGGCTGGAGCTGGATGATGATGGGTAGGGGCGGACTATGATGAATGAAGATGGAGCCTGAATAAAATAGGATGAAGATGGAACACTGTTGGTAGTGGATGATGATGGCCCAGGTTGGATGATGAGGGGTAGGGTTGGGGATGGATAATGATGGTAGGTGGGGGCAATGTGAGCGACCTTGGATCCACCCATCCATTCGTCCGAATGTACTTAATTCTCTTCTTAGTAACTCACTCCAGACGCTATATTACTTGCGCCTGTGTGTGTTTACTCTGTCTTTATCCAACTCACTCTCTTTAATCAGCGACCTCTTTCTTTACTTCATTCCGCTCATTACAGGCAGTTTCTCTCTCTCTCGCTCGTGGTCCTTCCACTGTACTCGTTTCGTGTTTCTCCACCTATCCCTGCTTTTGCTGTTTTCATCATTTTACAGTATTGTCAGTGCATGATTCCTCAGTGTAGTCAGTACTGTCTTTGTTCTCAGACTTTTCACTTACTTTCATTTGTATTACCTATGTTCTTGTTTTTCTCTGTTTGCAGTTATCCGTGACTTATTTCACCTCCCCACCTCCCTCCGTTCTCACTTTGTTCCCCCTTACCTCTTCCCGTCCACCGTCACCCATTCCTCCATCCCTGGCTGGTTTTTACTCTCTCCTTTCCTTCCCCATTCCTTTCCCTCTTGATCTACTTCCTCTGCGTACTCCGCTTTTCTTACTTTTCTGCCTGACCCATCCCACTAGCTTCCTGTTTTATAACCTTTTCCCATTATTGTCTTCTCTTTCAATTATTGTGTCCCCTTCCACACAGTTTTGTTATCTAGCTCCCTCTCTACCTTCCTCTCTTTCCTTCGACTTCCCTCTTCTTAGCTTACTCCCTCCTTGCCTTCCTTTCTACTCTTCCTAGACCCTCCTCCCCTCCCTTGTATTTAGCATCCACTTATTTACCTCCCCATTTCCCTGTCTGACTTCACTTTTACCTGACACTGAATCTTACTTCCTCTACTTCGCCGTTTCCATCTGTAGGTCCTTCTCTGACTCCCTCTCTCTTGACCTCCCTTGCACTCTGCCTTTTTTACCTCCAACTCATTACTCCCTGCCTACCCCCTCCCCCCCCGGCCTCCCTCAGTCTCCCTCACTGCACTGCACCGAACCACCTCCCCCTGAGGCCCTGGGCTGTGTAATGTGGTCATTCAAGATACCAGGAGACGATTAGATAGGAGATAACACCAGTGTTGCCAGCTGTGAGGTTATTCACCACTTTGCAGAAAAATTTGCATGTTTGATCAACAGGTAAGCGTAAATTTATGAAACACTGGCATATTATTTGTCATAATACGCGAACATGTAAGGTATCTGAGAGTTGGAGGGTGTGGGAATGGTTTGAGGTCAAGGTGCGTGGGTGGACGGAGTTGGCTAGAGTGTTTGTTTACCTGTCCGAGTGCCAGGAGTACCACCCGCGTTTTCGCCGTGGGAATGTTGATTGCCTCACCCCCACCCCTTGTTAGTGACACTCCTCCGCTCATCCCGTGGCCCACCATGCTGTTCGACACGGATAATCACGTACCCTCATGTACTGGCTGGATGGCAGGAATAAGCTGCAACATATCATGTACATATCAACGAAGTCACGTGCCTAACCTCTTTTGTCCCACTATGTGTTTTTTCTCTTAATTCACACCAGCTAGACGATTTTCGTCAGAGAAACTATTTGTAATGACAGTAGAAAGCCTCCATTAACACCTTTAAAACCGATTTCTGTTGCTAGCTGGACAGAATCGTCGAAAGATGGCAAGAATAAAATTTTAAATGTGTCATGGGATTGAGGGGTTTAATGAGATCGAGTGACACCTTATAGCTTAGTGACTAAATGTCTGTAGCTAATGGTCATACCTCACTTTGAATAGTCTTTGTATCATACTTTTAGAGATGTTGGTACGAGCAACTGTACCATTACTTTATGATGCTACAGTCGCATGAAGTACATAGAAGAAAAGTGAGTGAGGAGCTAGAAATGAACTGATATTCTCTTGCATCTGTGTCGCTGCGACATTATGGAGAATATGAATAAAAACGAGTAGGTGTATTTCTTCTTCACGTGTGTGTGTGTGTGTGTGTGTGTGTGTGTGTGTGTGTGTGTGTGTGTGTGTGTGTGTGTGTGTGTGTGTGTGTGTGTGTGTGTGTGCGTGCTTGCGTCCGTGCGCTAGGGCATGGGTGCGCGAGTATTTACTTTTAGTTTCTCATGCTTAAATTTCTGCCTGTGTTATCCCTGCGAAGCCTCATCAGCTCCAAGGCATCGTTAACGTCACTTACAGCAGATCAGTTGTGGCCAGGGTAACGTTTGAGACGAAGTGCTGCATAATATAATGAATGATTTTTTAACTGCAGCAGCGTCTATAGGAGTGGCTATGCCCACCTGTCCCACTAACAATTTTCAGACTCGAGGTGCAGCACTCACGTTGACTTTAGCAACGCACCACACAGCACTACACCATACCACACCACACCATACTGCCAGCTCACACCACACAATACCAGGGCATTAAGCAATGGGTCCTGAAGCGCCTGCATCCAGTACTTCTGTACTTGTTTTTACTCTGTCCTAGACGTGGTCGAGCGAGTGTCAGGGGTTAGAGAGGACGGCAGTCAAGCTTGCCAACATTAATACCTACGGAAGTACGTACATTGGTGTTCACTTGCTATTTTAATGTTATCCAAAGAGAATCATGACGTAGTGAACTTAATTTAGTGTAGGCATAAAAACAAGTCGCTGCATATACTGTACAAGATAAAATATTATGCCAGTTTAGTAAGAAATGCAAGCAGGGTGTAACATCGACGCTTCTGGAAATGCGATATTGAAAACTAATTTGAACAAATAAAACTAACAGCCCACAAAAGACGCGCCGCAAGGGAAAGGGAGGGGAGGGGAGTAAATCAGGCAAGGAAGAGCGAGTGAGCGAGGAACGACACACAAACAGGGAAAAGCAAGTGGGTAGAAAAAGGGAGAGTACTAAAAAAGAGAAAATTATCAATAGTATAGGCATTGGAGGCAGGGAGAGGCCAAAACAGAGGCAAACAGATGGGTAAAGGGCAGTTGGAGATAACAAATGGTTGGGGTAAGGAGGAGCTGTGGGTGGGATAGTGGCTGGGAGGAAGAGTTGAACCACCGTGGGAGGGAAAGATGGGGATGGGGAGGGAGGAGGAGGGGAAGCCACAACTAACCACCCCCCTTGGCTAATATGCACGATGCTCGGAGCTAAATTACTGTAAACTCTGAGAGAATTCCGGCCAAGGGCGCAGCGGCAAGGGCAGAGTGGCGGCCATGCTGGGACTCTGCTGTCTGCCACACCTCTCTGCTGTGCCCCTTTGCCACGCTACTCACTTTGACACACAGTTCTGTGCCTCACTTCTCACTTTTCCACACTGCTGTTTCTACCTCACTCTTGTCTTTACCACGCTGATTTCAACCACACCGCTTACACTTCCACACTGCTGTTTCTACCCCACTCTTGTCTTTACCACGCTGATTTCAACCACACCGCTTACACTGCCACACTGCTGTCTACCACACTCTTGTCTTTCTGTCACACCGCTCACTTTGCCACACTTCTGTCAACCACATTCATGTCACTGCCACACCGCTCACATTACCATGCTTCCCTCAGCTACGCTAATTTGCCACAATGCTCTCTGCCACACTGGTCACTTTGCCGTATTGCTTACTGTGGCATATTGTTCTTTGCCGTACTGTTCACCTTGCCATCCAGTGACTGCGAAGATACTTACCCTGCTACTTGCGCACTCTGCCCTTCAACCATCGTACTCACTGCAAGACTGTTGAATACTGAGGACTGGATACAGGGCATTAATTACGCAATTAAAACTTGTTTTTTGTCTATGCTAAAATTAATGTCGGGTCACATATGTTTTGTTAGATATTCTACAATTAATGTCCAATCGCCTGTAATTTAAACCTTGTTAAGTTATCAACATAGGATTTAGGCCCACAGTCTCGTTGGCTTGGTAGGATCTCCAACATCGCTTCCTTCTTAGTTTGTTTCTGCATGCAGAACGTTGGTATTTTTTTGTATTGATGGCACTGTGTTAGAATTATGTAAATTTCATTAAAAAGGGCATTTAGGTGAAATTTCAATAGAAATTGCCAAGAAAAACCCATCAGAAAGCATCGTGGTCCCTGGAGAATAAAGTCTTATAAGATGCTGATGTCCCTATAATCCTCAGACTAAGTAACATACATTAAGTACAGGCAGGTAAGACATGCAAGAGGATAATAGTCATGTATGAAGGAATCCCAAGTATGCAGAAATGCAGGAGAGGGACTCAGTCGCACAGGAGACAATGTCTAATTGTCTGTCTATTTCCAGACACACTAACACCAGTGTTCATTAAGGACGGCCATGATAAAATGTCGCTATGCCTCTCCATCACAGCCAGTCACCACTTCCTCCTACCATTCCAGGCCGCCTTCCCTTACGTACTCTCCCAGTGTCTTTTCATCTTGTTCTTGGTTTTTCATTTCCTCAGTCTCCTGTTAGTACAAATACGGGGGATCGAATTACAGGCGTTAAGGATTTTAGTTGATTTACAGTTTTTATACAGTCCCCTCTCCTATTATAATTTTTTAGTCCTCCCCCTCTTGTCTGACAGTCCTCAGACGCCCTTAGTACCCTTTCCGTCCTCACTGTCTCTGTCCCTACCCCCTCAGTTTCCACGCTGTCCCTTATAATTCTGTGGCCCTCCATTTAGTCTTAAATTCCTCTTTCGCCCTAATGCCCCTTCTGTCTCCACATTTTCTTTGTTCCCACCGTCTTAGTTTTCACACTATTCCCTCCCTTTGTAATATGATTCTGCGTCTCCTATCTCGTCTCGTAATCCCTAAGCGCCTCTTGTACCCCTTCTGTTCCCACCGTCTCTCAGTCCACACCGTCTCTCTTTCTTACAATATCGGCTTCTTGTATTATGGTTATTTTGCCTCGTAGTTCCCCAACGCCTTAGTATCCCCGTCCTCATGTAGTCTCGTGGTCCCTCATCGTCCATTACATCTGTGCTTTCCCCACTATCTCAATTTTTACACAGTTCTCTCCTCTTGTGGTACGAGCTTGTGGTCTCCCATCACGTGTCCCGTATGTCCCCACCATCTTGTACGGGCTAGAATCTTAATTTCGTCATTAAGGAGGCACGTCAACACATTGTCCTTATCATTTTCTTTCAACAGATGGCATATTACTATATCGTGTATGCTATTTATGCCCACTGTTTCGATGTTGGAATGATATAAAAGGCGTGCAAGAGAATTGTGGAATGAGGTTTAATGTGAGACCAGACGCCACGAGGCACTTAGCCGCGGTGTTCATCTCCGTAACGTAGACTTTTGAGCCTTTGGTGTGTGTGTTTTTTTTCCACCCAATAGCCTGCGATACGAGGCCATTACATCCTCCAGGTTACCACAGTTACCTCCCGTAGGTGTTACCCTAAGTACCGGTACTCATTTTACCTATAAACCCATACAGGGTGGATGGATACCTGGGCTGGGTAACGCCAGGTTCCCGCACCAGGATTCGAACTCTGACGCCAACAGGTCGACAGCTTTGCAGTCAGCGACGCTGACCCCTTAGCCACTGCGGTGGTGATAATGGGGTAAAATAGGCAAAGTAAATCACTAAGAAAAAGATGTAAGCAAATCTACAAATGCCCTTATTCCCAATCCTCATCTCTTTACTGTATATTGGTCACCATCCTATCGAATGACCACTCTCTTGTAATCTCTTCTTGCTTGTACGTCCGTCTGTATTTACCCTCCTCCTCATCAAGAGATTTTTCCTTTCTTACTAAATGAAAGTCTGACAGTTTTCAAGAATTAAAATGAGGTGTCATTGGGATCAGGGAGCGAAGTCATGACCACGTTTCACAACGGGCTACGGTGTCTCGGGGGCAGTTTTTCAGTCTTCACGAGCCACGAGTCCAGGATTCAGCTCATGACCATAGAGGACATCTGAAGTTGCTGTCTTTCCATTAGTGTGCTTGTTGGTAAATCCTGTCGAACAGTTACAGACCTTAACACACAAACAGCTGTTACAACTGTTAGACTTTCCCATTCATCTTTCCCATTACAGATACCGCTACCTCATTCTTACCTCTCAGCAGTTGTTGATTTTGGCTATTACTTTCCCACCGAGGAGAAGGTCCAGTCCTTCGTGTGGTCTCTTACAGTTACAGTTACATATTTCAGACCATACCATCTCGTAGGTACCACCATCTCCTAGTCCCCACCATCTCGTAGTAACCACCATCTCGTAGTAACCACCATCTCGTAGTTACCACCATCTCGTAGTCCCCACCATCTCGTAGTCCCCTCCATCTCTTAGTACCCACCATCTCGTAGTCCTCACCATCTCGTAGTCCCCACCATCTCGTAGTCCCCACCATCTCGTAGTCCTCACCATCTCGTAGTCCCCACCATCTCGTAGTCCCCACCATCTCGTAGTCGTCACCATCTCGTAGTCCCCACCATCTCGTAGGCACCACCATCTCGTGGGCACCACCATCTTGTAGGCACCAACATCTCGTAGTCACCATTATCTCGTAGTCCCCACCATCTCGTAGTCACCATAATCTCGCAGTCTGAACCATATCCACAATTGTCTTAGACTCGACTCGTAACCTAGTGATGATTTGCACTTTTTTCCGCCCAGTCAGAGGAAGTATTTTTGTATTTTGTTACCATCTCTAAAATGTATCAATCATTACAGACGAGGATATTGGAACCAGAGAGGTGAAATATAGTCCTTCTTTTGGAAAACGTCAGCCGGTTGAAGGATAGATTTAAGAACGGCAGAATATGAGTGATAATGATTTCGAAGCAGTTGAGACAAAAAACAATCTCTCTGCAACAAAAATGATTATAGTTTAGTGGGTAGCATTATTCAGGCCCTTGACTGGATATTGTCCTTTCAGTACAATGAAAGTCTCTTTCTCTATTCCACACAGTGGGCAAGGCACGGTATTTCTCCAGGATGGAGAAGGAGGAGGAGGAAATGGTTCTCAGAGTGTTTTCCACAACCTGAATATATATATGGAAAAGTAGGGAATGAGAAGGTGGATGGAGTGGTTGGTGAGTGGGGTGTGCCTGCAGAGATGGATGAGAATGGCAGTGCTTTAGTGGACATTTGTGCTGGGAG
>JAGKTI010023975.1:3869-14569 GCA_018397915.1 Birgus latro
CACACACACACAACGAAAGCGATAAATAGGGTGAAAGTGAATGAAAATCAGAAGCGTTCAGTTAGACATATTGAGGATACGATAATTCTTCCCGGAGTGAGAGTGAATAATGGCGTGAGCTGGAAAATGCGGGGTGAGGGCATTCTGAAGTTGTGTGTGTGCGTGTGTGTGTGTGTGTGTGAGGGAGACGGGGGAGGGGGTATCATATAAACACTCCCTATTTATCAAGTTCCTGTGTTGTAACTAATGACAGTAAAGCCATATACACTGTGTGGCAGTCCCGTCGGATTATTTGTCCCGTTGGACCATCGCTTAATTCATCGTCCTGTAAAGGAGTCCAAATAAACCTCTGGTCATTATGTTCCTACCAGGTATTTTGTTCCTACTTACTATCGGCTCCTTCTCCCATGGTGTATTACTCACCAGCATGTACATAACTGCAATAATGAAAAGAAAATGTATCATTGTACAGAAGATATTAAGCTATTGTTGGCAGTGATGGAAATCATAAAGATTTTTGTAAAACTGTTTACCTGTAAAGAAGTAAATATCAGACTGCGGTGAATCATCTTTCCGAACACAAAGGAAATAAGTTTTAAAAGTATGAATATAACGCTATTTGTAGAAAACATCATTTTTTTCCCCTCCTTCGCTCCCATAGTAAGGCGGAAAAGGTGACATTGTACGTACCTGAAGGTTAAAGTTCGTAACATACATTTTTTTTTTTTTAATAATGCTGTGTACCGAGAATAGATTACCATTTTTTTATTTTTCATTAGATGGTTTACTCTCTCCCAAACACGCTTTACCAAAGAGACATAATTGTTTTAATCAAATATTTATTTTCAAGACGTAACGAAGAGCTTGTGGGATGGCAGTATGATTCTCAAAGAAATAAAGAGTGAAGGAATGGATGACTCGTTTCACTGGCTATGTTAGTGTTATTATTTCACACTGGCATTCCATCTCATTGATATCCGACTCAGTTCAGTCTCAGAAACAATGTTGATTGTGTTGGTGTCTGGTCTTGATGATGATGATGATGATGATGATGATGATTACTGATTGTAGTACTAGTAGTAGCAGCTTCTCCCGACACAATCCATGAGCCCTCATGCTTAAAGATTCTTTCTCAGTTTCTTACCTTCCTCATTTCCAATTCGTCGCCTTCTCACATACTCATTTACCACATCCATTGAAGTCCTTTTTATCTTTCTACATATCCTCCTATCTTGAATCTTTCCCATATACGAAATTTTAACAACCTTATCGATTCTCTTATGTCCGGAGAGAAGAATGACAGGAGTGGAAGTGTGACTCTTACGGAATGCACGTAGTCTTGATGTGATTTGATCGCCTAAAATTTTTTAGCCCTTCGGAGTTTCGAAGGATCATCCTTCACTCCGTTATTGTCCCATCAGCAACGACGCGGCCTAGGGCTTTGCTGCTTTGTCTCGACATTTAATGGCCAGAGTAACATATCGCTTCCCGTTAAGTACCATTATGTGAACAACAAACTACAACCACGCATTGGATGTAAACCATTATATGTCCCATTTAGATGGAACTCCTTAATCCATTTGACCACCAGGCGTTTGTCTGATTGCACAGATATCACCCAGATTAACAAGTGGTTAGCTGGGTTACGGGAAATCATGTATCTTACACTAAATACAGAGTAACCTGAAAGCAGTACTGCATCAAGAGAACGGATGGTAGGCGCCCCTTCCTATCCTCCTTACTTCAGCGGCAGAGCCCCTGTACGACAGGGTTCCAAACCATGTAGTATTTTTCTTTTTTTTCCTTGTCAGTGTAACAGAACTTCGTCTTTTTAGTTTGGCAGTGGACGACATAGTCTCTGCCCAACAAGCGTTGCGAGAACGACATATTCGTGTGCATCACGTCTATTTGTCCAATAGGTAAGCCCGAGGCGAACATCCATGTGATAGTATGTTCACTATTACGTTCTCCGAATATTATCCTCAATGTCACTGCAACTACCTAACGTACTTGGATGTTTTCACAACTGCCGTCTGTCATAATTTTCTCACTGAAATACTTTCATCCGTCCTTATCCTCCCTCCAATTGCAGGGCGAGAGGGGGTGACCTGCTACACAAGTCATAGGCGACATTTGTTCCCGTTATGATTACTATCTTTTTGCCATACTACATGGGGAGACCTGATTTGTATCGCCCAATCCTTCGACAAATTTACCTCTTGCTTATTCCACTGCACATAGGGTTTTGCAACATTTAAATTCTTCCCATCACGAGCACATCACACTGTGAGTGAAAACAAACATTATTTTCAAGTACTTTTAGTAAATCTCGCCCTACACGGACCCAGTTATTTTACTAGTTCAGTATCCATGATATTGCATTATATATTTGTAATGGCAGGACCATAGATACTTAATTTATGTACACTTTTTATTTTTATGTAAACCCACACCAGCCCAACTGTATGGTGAGTGAGGTGAGTGAGTGAAAATGATTGTCCCCGGATCGAGTCCCAGACTTTATTGCTAAAAATCCTGCAAAATTAGACGTTTAAATATACTTTCCAAAGCAAAAAATATTCGGAGCCTAGATAGCTTAGTTGGTAAGCTGCTGTACTCACGCAGTTACAAGCGCTGGTTCGAATCCTCGCAGTATCTAATTTATTAGTAAAAATCTTGGAGATTTAGACGCTTAAATACGCCTTCCAAGGTATAAAATTTTATCCTCCTCAATAGCTCAGTTGGTTGTGCTGTTGTATCCATCGCACTAGCTGTACAAACGCTGGTTCGAATCCTGGCAGCATTTCCATACAACTGAGTGACAGAGTGACACCTGGTGACCCGTCATTAGTCTTCTGACTGTGCGGGTGGGATGAAGTTGCAGAAAGTGGGTGAGAAGGTGAGGAAGGCGCTGAAGAGGGTGGGGGTGAGAGTGGGTAGGATTGGTATGATGATAGTGAAGGGGGTGGGACTGTATGCCCTACAGGCATGTTTCCATGTGTTGGGTTTCGGACTGGTTGTTGTTGTGGTGCCTGTAGGGCTGGTGGTGTCAGTGGCAATTGCCGTGTATCACCTGGTGAAGGCAGTGAAGAGTGATCTTAGAAAACGCGCAGGTCACGTCTAATTAGCTGAGAATCATGAGACTAAATTGATCTTCACAAAAAATGAGAAAAGGTAAAAAAAAAAAGTTTAAAAAAATAAAATCCATTGTAACAAATTGTAATTTCCCTTTTTTTTTCTTCTTTTTTTTCCCTTGTTCTTAAGCCAATGCCGACAACTTCCACTGACCCCTCCATTCAGATCTTCCAATCCGGTCCCTCTTCCTTCGAATATGCATCAATTTCATCTTTAACTTTACTTTGACTACATAATCTGGTTTAGTCTGTGATAAACAGAATGATCCTTTATTATCTGAATACTTCCAGTGTATTCTTTCATCTGAACACATATTGCTCTATATTTATGAATGGAAGTCACTTGTTCAGTAGTTCATGCCTACGGACGGGGATGTGGTATAGGATACATTTACCTTAGGTACTTTATGGAAACAGAGAATTCTGTACAGTTCATAACCATATCCCTTACAATTGTGCAGCAAATATTTATTCATGCACAAATGATAGTTAAATGTTCTCCACACATAAATGATAATTTTCGAGCAATAATCCTAACTCATCAACAACTTGTGCAGTGGGAAAGAGTGCCGTGTTACATAGACCCAACGAGAAAGCCTAATACCCAGGCTTGATGCAGAGTTATAAAGCTATTATTTAATTCAGATGCAGGGTTATTCTCGTAACTTTTATTTGCTGATTTGTTGATTGATTTATTTATTTATTTTTATTCTAGACTATAAACCTTGTAACGACCACAGAATCTTCAATTATTAGTGCTATCCCCAAAGGATTAGTTTCAGGTTAGGAGTATCCTCTCGCAATAAAGGGGTTACGTAAGTCTCCAGCAATACCCTAACGATTTTTTTCCCTTGCTTCCGCCGTGTTTTCGACTGAGAGGAAAATCAGTGTTCAGGTTCGTATCCATTCATTAACTTTATTTTGTCTCATTCTCTTTTCTTTCTTTCTGTTTCATTTTTATTTAATCTCTCATCCTCCTCCATTTTTTTTTTTTTTTAGTTGGCAATGGCTGAAACAGACTATATTGAAGAAGCTTTATAGAGCGATATATCCCTACGAACTACATATTTGTGTGGAAAACGTAGGTCTTCGCCTGTGAGATGGATGTGATAATATCGAGGACATGAATGTAGCGTGAGCAGATGTAGAACTCCTTTCACTGTGCACTCTTGGGAAAGATCTAGTACTTCTGTTATTTTCCCGTAATTCTGCATGTTGTGCACTGTATAGTCAAAGGGAAGAATATTCTGATAATGATGGTGGCGATGATTTCTTTTTCCATCCCCTCAAAAATACAACTTTGACCTTACCCTGTAACCTTGACCTTTCACTGATTGTTCTCCAGAGTTATTCCTTTTGTTCCTCAAATGTGAATCCTTTTGTTCTTACCAGACCCCAAACACTTCCACCAAGTTAGGTTCAAATCAGAACAAAACTGTTTAAGCTGACCTTGCCCTGTGACCGTGACCTTTGACTGTTTTCAAAATTGAATCACTTTAATCTTGCCTTCTTTTCAAAATTTCCTGTAAGTTTCATCTAGTTTAGATACTAAATGATTCTCATATTGCTGGATCAACTTTTGACCAAGCCCTGTTGTCTCCATCTTCAGTCTTATGTTGTAAAAAAAAAAAAAAAAAAAAGGTTTCCACATTTTTTGTCCCTCAACCTCATTTGCTTACCTTCCTTAGTTCGAAAATTAATTTCGAATTGGATAAAAACTGTTTAATTATTTTCACACTCACACGCACAGACACACACACACACAATTAGTAGCTTGACTTTGTCACCAATTTTCGTTTGTTTACTTAGTTATTTATGGGACTAATTGTACCTGCGCAGTTACTTTTAATTATTTTTTTTCCCTCACAGCTGCTGTCTGTCTTGAATTACACACTGACTAACTTTAGTTTTCCCCCGGGAGGGGTGACATCTTAGGCAGCTAAAGGTCGAAGTTCGTAACCATATATGTTTTTTTTTTTTTAAATATATAATTCTGTGTACCGAGAATAGTTAACGCTTTTTTGACTTTTCTTTAGATGATTTAGTCTCTGCCAAACACGCTTTACCAAAGAGACATAATTGTTTTAATCATGTATTTATTTTCACGACGTGACGAAGAGCATGTATGATGGTAGTTAGATTCTCAAAGAAATAAAGAGTGAAGGTATGGGTAACTCGTTTCACTGGCTATGCTACTGTTATTATTTCACACTGGCATTCCATATCATTGATATCCGACTCAATTCAGTCTCAGAAACAATGTTGATTGTGTTGGTGTCTGGTCTTGATGATGATGATGATGATGATGCTTAGTAGTACCAGTACAATAGTAGCAGCTTTTCCCGACATAATCCATGAGCCATCATGCTTTAAAAATTCTTTCTCAGTTTCTTACCTTCCTCAGTTCCAATTCGTCGCCTTCTCACATACTCATTTACCACATCCATTGAAGTCCTTTTGACCGTTCTACATATCCTCCTATCTTGAATCTTTCCCACATACGAAATATTGACAACCTTATCGATTCTCTTATACCCGGAGAGAAGAATGACAGGAGTGGAATTGTGACTTTTGCAGAATGCACGTAGTCTTGATATGATATGATCGCCTAAAAGCCCTCAGAGTTTCGAAAGATCATCCTTCACTCCTTTATTGTCCCATCAGCAACGACGCGGCCTAGGGCTTTGCTGCTTTGTCTCGACATTTAATGGCCAGAATGACGTATCGCTTCCCGTTAAGTACCATTATGTGAAGAAGAAACTACATCCACGCATTGGATGTAAACCATTATATGTCCCATTTAGATGGAACTCCTTAATCCACTTGACCACCAGGCGTTTGTCTGATTGCACAGATATCACCCAGATTAACAAATTGTTAGCTGGGTTACAGGAAACCATGTATCTTATGCTAAATACAGAGTAACCTGAAAGCAGTACTGCATCAAGAGAACGGATGCTAGGCGCCCCTTCCTACCCTTCTTACTTCAGCGGCAGAGCCCCTGTACGACAGGGTTCCAAACCATGTAGTATTTTTCTTTTCGTTGTCCGTGTAACAGTAGTTCGTCTTTTTAGTTTGGCACTGGACGACATAGTCTCTGCCCAACAAGCGTTGCGAGAACGACATAATCGTGTGCATCACGTCTATTTGTCCAATAGGTAAGCCCGAGGCGAACATCCATGTGATAGTATGTTCACTATTACGTTCTCCGAATATTATCCTCAATGTCACTGCAACTACCTAACGTACTTGGATGTTTTCACAACTGCCCTCTGTCATAATTTTCTCACTGAAACACTTTCATCCGTCCTTATCCTCCCTCCAATGGCAGGGCGAGAGGGGGTGACCTGCTACACAAGTCATAGGCGACATTTGTTCCCGTTATGATTACTATCTTTTTTCCATACTACATGGGAAGACCTGATTTGTGTCGCCCAATCCTTCGACAAATTTACCTCTTGCTTGTTCCACTGCACCCAGGTTTTTGCAATATTTAAATTCGTCCCATCACGAGCACATCACACTGTGAGTGAAAACAAACATTATTTTCAAGTACATCTAGTAAATCTCGCCTTACACGGACACAGTTATTTTACTAGTTCAGTATCCATGATATTACATTGTATATTTGTAATGGCAGGACCATAGATACTTAATTTATGTACAGTTTTATTTCTATGTGCACCCATACCAGCCCAACTATATGGTTGGTGAGGTAAGCGAAAATTGATTGTCCCCGGATCGAGTCCCAGACTTGTCATAACCTTTATTGCTAAAAATCCTACAAAATTAGACGCTTAAATATACTTTCCAAATCATAAAATGTTGGGAGCCTAGATGACTTAGCTGGTAAGCTGCTGTGCTCACGCAGTTACAAGCGCTGGTTCGAATCCTCGCAGTATCTAATTTATTAATAAATATCTTGGAGATTTAGACGCTTAAATACGCCTTCGAAAGTATAAAATTTTATCCTCCTCTATAGATCAGTTGGCTGTGCTGTTGTATCCATCGCACTAGCTGTACAAACGCTGGTTCGAATCCTGGCAGCATTTCCATACAACTGAGTGACAGAGTGACACCTGGTGACCCGTCATTAGTCTTCTGACTGTGCGGGTGGGATGAAGTTGCAGAAAGTGGGTGAGAAGGTGAGGAAGGCGCTGAAGAGGGTGGGGGTGAGAGTGGGTAGGATTGGTATGATGATAGTGAAGGGGGTGGGACTGTATGCCCCAGGGGTATGTTTCCATGTTATGTGTTGGGTTTCGGACTCGTGGTTGTTGTGGTGCCTTTGGTGGTGTCAGTGGCAATTGCCGTGTATCACCTGGTGAAGGCAGTGAAGAGGGATCTTAGAGAACGCGCAGGTAACATCTGATTGGCTGAGAATTATGAGACTGAATTGATCTTCCGTTAAATTGAGAAAAGGTAAAAAAAAAAAAAATGTTTAAAAAAATAGAATCCAAATTAACAAACTGTAATTTCTTTTTTTCTTCTTTTTTTCCTTGTTCTTAAGCCAACGCCGACAACTTCCACTGACCCCTCCATTCAGATCTTCCAATCCAGTCTTTCTTCCATCAAATATTCATCAATTTCATCTTTAACTCTGCCATGACTACATAATCTAGTTTAGTCTTTGATAAATAGAGTGATTCTTTATTATCTGAATACATACAGTGGATTCTTTCTTCTGAACACAAATTGCTCTATATTTATGAATGGAAGTCACTTGTTCAGTAGTTCATGCGGGGACTCATAGGCACGGCATTTGAATATAAGTCCGATAATACCATCCTCACTTTGTATAATTCCTTAGTATGCCCGCATTTTGAGTACTGCGTACAGTTTTGGTCACCGTATTATAAAAAGGATATGGAAAAGCTTGAAAGAGTGCAGCGAAGGATGACAAAAATTATACCTAGACTGAGAAAGAAACGTACGAGGAACGTTTAGAAGCCTTGAATCTCTTTACCTTAACTAAACGGAGGATACGGGGAGATTTAATTCAAGTATTCAAAATATTCAAAGGACAAGATAACATGGCTGTCAATAAATGCCTCACAATTGATCACTCGAATTATACTAGAGGCAATGGGCATAAAATAATTGGCAAACGACTCCACTCACATGAAGCTATGCGTTTCTTCTTCAATAGAGTTGTAAATATATGGAATAAATTGCCCTCCAATGTAGTAAATTGCAATACAGTACTAACCTTTAAAGGTCGCCTGGACAAATATATATCGTCTAACCCCCAGCTTAGTATGTTTACTCCCGAATAAAAAACTTGTATAAATTTTTATTTTATTCTATTCTTTTAGAGCCTGGATCAATTTACTAAATGCAAATATATGCAAGGTGATAATATTTTAAGTTTCTTCCCGCAGAGTCCAACTGAGACCACGGGATCACTATATTTACATGTATTTGTAACTTTTGAGTTCCTGCATAGTCCAGCTGAGACCACGAGATTATTAGCTATATTCACGTGTATCTGTTTCTTTTGAATTCCCGCAGAGTCCAACTGAGACCACGGGATTACTGTATTCACCCTGTTATGTCTACAGGGTCTCATCGTCCGCAGATGCCCCGTTAACTCAGTGTACCCGTACATAGTGTCATGCGTTATTTATTTATTCGATTTTTCATTGTACTTTACCACTTTCTCTTTCACATTATTCATACTGGTAGCTTACAGATAATGTGTTATATAATGTAGCTTTTCCTTTTCAGTTTTTGCTATGAAATATCCATGTCATTTTTTCCATGCTGCATGGTGGTCTTTCTCACTTTTTCTTGCCAGTTTTAACAGGAGGGTTTGGAGGCGTGCGGAGCCTTCTTACTTTACTATCCTTATCCTTCAGCATGTAGAGTTAGATATTGTACTCATAGTCTACTCTGTAACAAACAGCCTCGAAAGGACCATAAGGTCTGTTGCTGTCTGTTTCCTATGTACTCCCTATCTGCTCAAAAGTATTTTATGGAAACAGAGAATTCTGTACAGTATATAACCATATCCCATAACTTTGTGCAGCAAATATTTATTCATGCACAAATGATAGTTAAATGTTCTTCACACATAAATGATAATTTTCGAGCAATAATCCTAACTTATCAACAACTTGTGCAGTGGGAAGCAGTGCTGTGTAACATAGACCCAACCATGAAGCCTAATACCCAGGCTTGATGCAGAGTTACACAACATTTATTTTATTCAGATGAAGGGTTATACTCGTAACTTCTATTTGCTGATTTGTTGATTGAGTGATTGATTTTTATTCTGGACTATAAACCTTCTAACGACCACAGAATCTTCAATTATTAGTGCTATCCCCAAAAGATTAGTTTCAGGTTAGGAGTATCCTCTCGGAATAAAAAGGTTACATAAGTCTCCAGTAATACCCTAACGATTTCTTTCCCTTGCTTCCGCCGTGTTTCCGACTGAGAGGAAAATCAAGGTTCATGTTCGTATCCATTCATTAATTTTATTTTGTCTTATTCTCTTTTCTTTCTTTCTGTGTCCTTCTTATTTAATCTCTCATCCTCCTCCATTTTTTTTTTTTTTAGTTGGCAATGGCTGAAACAGACTATACTGAAGAAGCTTTATAGAGCGATATATCCCAATGAACTACATATTTGTGTGGAAAACGTAGGTCTTCGCCTGTGGGATGGATGTGATAATATCGAGGACATGAATATAGCGTGAACAGATGTAGAACTCCTTTCACTGTGCACTCTTGGGAAAGATCTAGTACTTCTGTTATTTTCCCGTAATTCTGCATGTTGTGCACTGTATAGTCAAAGGGAAGAATATTCTGATAATGATGGTGACGATGATTTCTTTTACCATCCCCTCAAAAATACAACTTTGACCTTACCCTATAACCTTGACCTTTGACTGATTGTTCTCCAGAGTTATTCCTTTTGTTCCTCAAATGTGAATCCTTTTGTTCTTACCAGACCCCAAACACTTCCACCAAGTTAGGTTCAAATCAGAACAAAACTGTTTAAGCTGACCTTGCCCTGTGACCGTGACCTTTGACTGTTTTCAAATATGAATCACTTTAATCTTGCCTTCTCTTCAAAATTTCCTGTAAGTTTCATCTAGTTTATATACCAAATGATTTTAATATTGCTGGGTCAACTTTTGACCAAGCCCTGTTGTCTTCATCTTAAGTCTTATGTTGTAAAGAAAAAAAAAAACTTTCCTCATTTTTTGTCCCTCAACCTCATTTGCATACCTTCCTTAGTTCGAAAATTAATTTCGAATTGGATAAAAGCTGTTTAACTATTTTCACACTCACACGCACACACACACACACACACACACACACACACACACACACACACACACTTAGTTGTACACACAGAAAGACACAGTAACTTGACTTTGTTACTAATTTACGTTTGTTTACGTAGTTATTTATGGGACTAATTGTACCTGCGCAGTTACTTTTAATTATTTTTTTTCCCCTCACAGCTGCTGTCTGTCTAGAATTTAACACTGACAAACTTTAGTTTTCCCCCGGGAGGGGTGACATCTTATGCAGCTGAAGGTCGAAGTTCGTAACTATA
>JAGKTI010023976.1:0-14569 GCA_018397915.1 Birgus latro
TAAATTAAAATTAATATAAATCAGTCAATCATTATTGATGTGGATGTGATTGAAAGTGTTAGGAGAAATATTCTGAGATGACTTGGTCATGTGGAGAGAATGAAAGACTGTCTAGTGTATGTGTGCTTTAGAGGGGGCGAAGGGGAGGGGTAGACCAAGGATGAGATGGAGGGATAGAATGGAGAGAGTGAGGTGCAAGTTGAAAGAAGGACAGCCGAATGGCAGAGGACAAGGCGACATGGAAGTGATTTGTTTCAGGCCACCCGGTATGGCCTTAAGGCACCTGGCTATCGATAGATAGATAGAAAGCCATTACTGTACTTACTTTTAATTTGAATGAAAAGTTATATAAATTATTCAGCTTTCTTCTGAAATCGATGATTTCCTTAGGTATCTAGTACTGCATTTCCGTGAAAAATATTTTACTGTATGTACCGGTATTCACTCTCATCTCAAATGTCAGGACCAACTTGCCTAGCCCCAGGCTCCTACGCTCCTCATGGGACAACATAGGATTGGATGGTGGATGGATGGATGTACGGGTATGTGTGCCATTGTTTACTCTTAGGTGAAACCTCATGCTGTTTACCAAAAAAGGATTACTGTACAACAAAATGTTCCTGAATCTTTAATTTTTTTCATTCTGTGTGTATGGAACTTCATCATACTGTATTTCATATATTATAACTGAGCCATTATTGACAAAGTTACACCAAAGCAGAAATTGAGAAACTTTATACCCCATATTCTCAAAATTTACTTTAAGTGTTTACCCAATCAGTACTATACCCTTTTTACTTTAACTTAGCCTAAAAATGTCATCTGTCCACTTTGTAACAGGCAGTTAATACTAGAATATGATGCTAGTCATGCAGCACTAGTATGGGAAGGATGTAGATGTGTAGTGTTGCCTTATTCTGTCACTTATGTACGTGAAATAAGCTCTAGTGTGAAAAAACAGCCAAGTTAAGGTAAAAGGAGTATAGATACCTCATATGCCAATAGTGTGTTTAGTCCATACACCTCAGAGAGGGTAAAATGGGATTGACCATTACCATTCTAATGTACAATACATACATTATACCCTTTTCACTTTAACATGGCCTAAAATTTGCCCTTTCTCCATCTTCAGTGCCAAGGTGTAACATTGAATTAATGCTAGAGTATGGTGCCACTCATGGAGAAGTGGTGTGGAAAAGATGTAGATTTATAGCATGGTCCTTTTTTTTTTGCTACTGAGTAAGCAGCAAATGGATGAAAATTTTGGTCAAGTTAAGGTGAACATAATATAGCAATAATGTAGTGAAAGAAAGAGTCCCTATTCCAGAGTGACTTCCTTATAGATTTCAGGTCTGAATTGTTAAGACTGAAGATTGCCAAAGTGTGGACAAGGCCCTAGGTTTTTATTTTAATTTCTAGAGCATGTGATGATGGAGATGTCTGACCTTTACATATCATTGCCAACTGCATTTGGTAATGTGGGTTTCAGACTGATCACAGCCAACAACTACAGGTGTTCCATAAATGACTGTCAAAATTCAGGGTCCTGTCAACACTTTCTCTTGCTTTTAATAATAGTGCCATCAGTGATAGGTATTTAGACTGAGATAGGTCCTATATTCCTCTTACATATTCTGTACCTGTTATTGGTATATTTGTAGCACCAATCTATAGCATTCTTTTTAGGACAGTACAGAGTCTTAACTGCACTCTTAGCTAGGTGCAGAATATATGACAATTCTGTAAAAGTGTGCGTTGTTGTGTGTGTGTATGCTCGTAGTTTATTATAATGAAGTCATCTAAATACGGATTCTCTGACTGCAATAAACAAAAGTTTTAGTAAACTGATTTAGTATATATTATAATCCTAATATTCTGATTGGAGGAGAAAGTATTGGAATGTGAAATACAGTATGTGGATTACTGCATTTATGGATCTGGATCATTTGGCTCAAGGACTGTGTGGGTATGATTGAAAGTTGGACTGCAAATGTGGGTGATTGTGTGTGTGTATGCGCCAACGCAAGATCGTGCAAGCAGAGTGAAAGAAGAGTTCTAGACAAATGTGGAAGCGTGCATGGAAAAGTTTGAAAGGAATGAGAGAGTGCTTTGATTGAAGATATGAATGGAAAAGTAGGGAATGTGAAGGTGGATGGAGTAGTTGGTGAGAGTGGGGTGTGCCTGCAGAAGTGGATGAGAATGACAGTGCTCTAGTGGATATTTGTGCCAGGAGGGGGTTGGTGATTGCCAATATCCTCTTCAAACACAAAAATGATCCACAGATATACTTGGCAATTGAAGAGAAGGGTGGGTGGTGAACTGAATGAACGGAAGCAATTATTAATTATGTGTGTGTGGGTGTGCAATGGATGCAAGAACATATAGAGGTTGGAGGAGTGGATTTTCTGACCACCACTTGGTGGTGATGAAAGTCAGGGATGAAATGAAGTGGAGGAATAGAAGAAGGGAAGGACAGAAGGAAGTACGGTAGTTCATAGAAGGAGGGTGGAAAGGTTACAAGAGGATGGAAAAAAGGCAGAATATAAGAGAGAAGTGGAGGAGTGATTGGGTAAATATGATTTGGAGCAGATGGGGGAAGTGGAAGTTGTGTGCAAGATATTCACAGAAAAAATTTGTGCAGCATGTGAGGTGGTGTGTGGGGTGAAGAGAAGTCGGAAGGGGGTGCAAGGAACAGCATGGTGGAATGAAGAGGTGAGACAGGCTGTGGCATAAAAGAAGAAAGCATATAGTGAGTGGATGAGAAACAGAGGTGTGGAGTAAGCTGAGAGATGGAAGAGAGTGTTATATGTAGAGAGGAAGAGAGAGGTGAAAAGATTAGTAAGAGAGAGGTGAAAGATTAGTAAGAGAGTAAGAAGAGAGTGGATGAGGAATTTGGAGGGAATTTGAGTGTGAAGTGGAGGGAATGTAGGAAAATGTTCTGAAAAGAAGGAAAGAGAATTAGACGGTGTTGAAGAAGTTAGTTGGGAAGTGAAAGATAAAAATGGTAGATTAGTAGTGGAGAAGGGAGAAAAAGTAAGCAGATGGAGAGAACAGTTTAAGGAATTGTTGAACACAGAGAATGAAAGTAATGCGAGTATAAGTGGCTGGGGAATGGCTGGGAGAAGGAGGGATGTGAGAAGAGAGAAATCAGTAGGATGGAATTTGTGGAATCAATGAAAAAAGTCAAAATGGGGAAAGCCCCAGGAATTAACAAGAGTGTGTGGTGAAATGCTGAAGCACTAGGGAGAGATAGTGGTAGAATGGATGTGTTAGATGTGCAGATTGGTATGGGAGGAAGATAGAGTCCCAGTGGATTGAAAGTCAGTTATAATTATTCCCCTGTACAAAGGAAAAGGAGTAAAAGAAGTGTGTGGTAATCATAGGGGCATTTGTCTTAGTGAAATTGGAAAAGTATATTGTAAATACTTATTGACAGAGTTAGGGAAATAACAGAGAAATTAGTTGAAGATGAACGAGGAGGTTTTAGGAAGGGAAGAGGTTGTATAGATCTGATGATCTGATATTCTTAGGTCTTTAGTGGAAAAGTTTCTAGAGAAGGGAAAGAAGTTGTATGCAGCCTTCATTGATTTGGAGAAAACATATGACAGGGTGGATAGACAAGGATTGTGTGGAAGGTATTAAGAATATATGGAGTAATGAATGTCATGGAGAGTATGTATGAGGGTGCTAAGGCTGCAGTGTGTGTGGACAATGAACTGAGTGAATTTTCCTATTTGAAGGTTGGATTAAAACAGGGATGTGACATGTCTGCATGGTTGTTCAATCTTTATATGGATGGGGTTATAAAAGAGATACAAGGCAGGGCAGTGGATGTTGAGGTGGCCCTAATGAGAGAGGGCAGTGTGTGGAATTGCCCTGTACTGATGTATGCAGATGATACTGTGTTATTAAATGAAGATGAAGGGGAGCTGCAAAGCTTGTTGAAGGAGTTTGGGAGAGTTTGTAAGAAACGGAACCTAAAGGTGAATGTAGGGAAAAGGTGGATGAGGAGGAAATGGAAAATGTGAGTGCGTTTAAGTACTTGGGTAGTGTGATGAGTAAGGATGGAAGTTTAGAGGGTGAAGTGCTTGAAAGGATACAACAAGAAAGAAAGGTTGCTGTTTCTCTGGAAGCAGTGATAAGAAATTGGGAAGTGAGCATGAAAGTGAAAAAGTTACTGCATGACAGTATTGTGATACCAACTCTAACAAATGGAAGTGAAGCTTGGACCTTGTTGGAGGGATGCAAGTCAAGAGTGAGAGCAGTGGAAATGAGTTATTTGCGAGGAGCATGTGGAGTCACTTGGAGGGACAGACTGACAAATGAGGAAGTGAATAAGCATTGTGGTGTGGATGTGGATGTGATAGGAAGCGTTAGGAGAAACACATTGAGGTGGTTTGGCCATGTGGAGAGGATGGAGAATGAGAGACTGACGAGGAGAACGTATGTGAGGTAGAGGGAGGAGGAGGCCAAGGATGGGATGGAGTGGAGAGGTATATGAGAGAGGAGGTGTGTGAGCTGGGAGCAGGGCAGTGAAATGGCAGGGGACAGGGCGACATGGAGGCGATTTGTTTGTGGCCACCTCTTACGAGATTCAGGTGTCTGGCAGTAGATAGACAGATGGATCTGGATGTGTATTAAGGCATTTAGGGATCAGTTAAAAGTATATGATCAGACAAGATCTGAATCTGAATTATGTGGATTATGGTATTTATGGATCTGGATGTGTATTGAAGGTTTAATGGATCTGGTAGAAATATATAACAAAGTGAAAAGGGATGGATTATAGAACTGTGGATGAATTTACTTAGGTTATGACAGGGAAACTGCATTGTGCTCTAGCTCCTGTTGGAAGGACAAAAATCAAGAGTGAGAGCAATGGATATGAATTACTTGAGCATGTGGAGTTACAAGGAGAGACAGACCCTCAAATGAAGATGTTAAAGAGCATTGTGGTATTGATGTGAAAGTGTTAAGAGAAAGAGCCCGAGATGTTTTGGCCATGTAGAGAGGATGGAGAATGAAACAGATGAGAGGAGAGTATGTAAGTGAGAGGGAGGGGGAGACCAAGGATGAGATGGAGAGATATATGAGAGTGGGCATGTGAGCTGGAGAGTGGGCAGCCAAATGGGAGAGGACATGGCAACACGGAGGCAATTTATTTGTGGCCATCCCTTACGGGATTAAGGCATCTGGCAATAGATAGAGATAGATGGACATGAACAGATGAAAGTGTCGTTAGCACTTCTTTCATAATAGTTTAGTACACTGGAGTATTCTCTTCAATGCTATATATATCTTTAAATACTGTACAGGTACAGAGAATATCTATATGCCACATGGAGAAATAACAGGTAAGGAAGAGGTGTTAGACTTTCTCTTCCATTTCCACCTTAGATGATTCCAAAGCTGTTCCTCCATCACTTTCCCCCTCTGACTTCCTCATGGCTGATGTTAAAATGTCTTCAACTGACATATTTTCTGCCATCACTGGCCTCAATACTAACAAGGCATATGGGCCTGATGGGGTCCCTCCTGTTGTCCTCGAGAACTGTGCTTCTGTTCTGACACCCTGCCTAGGTAAATTCTTCTCCATATTCTGTCAACTTGGACCTTTCCTTCTTGCTGAAAGTTTGCTCTCATTCAGCCTGTCCCAACGAAGGGTGACCATTCCCAGCCCTCTAACTATCACCCAATTGCTTTAACATCCTGTATTTTAAAAGTTGTTGAGTCTATTTTTAATAAAAGCAATTTGAGTACCTTTCCTGTCACAACCTTCTTCCAGATCGTCAGTATGGGTTCGCCCAGGGATGCTTCACTAGCAATCTTCTCACATACCTTTCAGACTCCTGGTCATCCTTCTTTTGGGATTTTGGCAAAAGTTTTGCCATTGCACTTGACATCTCAAAGGCTTTTGATTGAGTCTGGCATAAATCTTTAATTTCCAAACTGCCTTCTTACAGTTTCTATCCTATGTATGTCTTGATCTGTAGCTTCCTTGGTTGATCTATAGGTGTAGTTGTAGATGACCACCGTTCTTCTCCTAGAACTATCAATGGGAGTGTTTCTCAGGGCTCTGTCCTATCACCAGCTCTTCCTTCTACTCATCACTGACCTTCTGAGCTGTACATCTAACCCTATCCATTCATATGCTGATGACTCCACTGTTCACCTTTCCATTGCTTCCTGCAGCATCCATCTCAGCAGTTACTTCAACAAACAAAGGATGAGCTATGACATACCTAATGGCTGACTTGGCTCGTATCTCTAATTGGGGTAAAAGCAATCTTGTTGTTTCTAATGCATCAAAAATATGCAACTCAATAGGTGGTAGGTGGGGGTGCTCATTAAGGTTGGAGTAACTGTAATTGCAATTTAATTGAAGTGTAATTAATTACAGAAATATTATACTTGTAATTATAATTGTAATTGAAAATGAAATTGAAGTAATTAATTGTAATTGTAATTAATTGATAAGTTAATTGTAATTGTGAAAGGAGAGGAAAGTGGTACTGGTAACCAAGCTGTCATCATGGGATTAAGATGCCCCAGGATTAACCCACCTAAGCTGCATTTTGACAGTTCTCCTGCCTTTGTCCTGAACACCTGTTCTCTCATGGGACCTCACCCAGCTCCTTGTTCCCCTTCGATCGGAAATGCCAAGGCTCGGAAGTCTTGTGTCCTTGGTTGTGATAATTTTGAAGGCTGACACACAGCATTTAACACTGCATTTTCCTATGAGAAAATTGTCAATTGGTTCAGTATTCAAGGGAAAGTAAAGAAAGTTGTAGCTGATAATGCATCTTCACTGGCGAAAGCATTTGACATTTCTTTGCCAAGTTTCTACATAGATCAGGAAGAAGAGGAGGCTGGAAATTCATGTGACCCCAACATCGTTGAAGAGGATATTTGCTTAGATGTTCTGACTTTTCTTCCTCAAAGAATGGGATGTTTTGCACATACTCAGCAACTGTGTGGACTCACACAAATTTTGAAAAATTCACTATACTCATCAACACTTCAGAAAATTGCATCCTTGATCAACTCAGTTATAAAATCAACAGTAGCTGCTCCGTACCTTCGATCTAAAGGGAATGTTTTCCAGACACAAAATTTGATAAGATGGAATTCACTGTTGAAAATGGTGAAATCCATACTCAAGAACCCTGTAAAGGTGAATAATGTAATTGATCTGTCCCAAAGAAAGCAGATGAGTAAGGAAACCATACTAGTGGAGATTTCTGCCTTAAAGGAGCTTGTGATTGTCCTGGAACCTATTCATGAGGCCATGGAAGTCGTGGAGGGACAGATGAAGGTGGCCATAATTGCTATTGGACCAGTGATTCAGGGACTTAAACACTCACTGGAGAATCTAATTCATAATACCCAATGACAGTACTGTGAACAACTGGCTAAGGTGCTATTGGACTCTATCCAGAATAGATTGGATCCATACATGGAAATGAGAGATGTTCAAGTGGCAGCTTTTTTGGATCCGAGGTTTAAACTAGACTGGCTTTCATTAAAAGAGCAGAAGGACCAAGTGCTGGCGTATGTCAAGGAAATGCTTGAAGAATTGGAGGTGGTTCACGAGGGGTCAACAGTGGACAAAGAAAGTAACAAGGATGATCTAGCAGAAGGAGTAGCAGAATCAAAAAGACCCATTTCATACCAAAATGTTCCTCAAATCTCCAAAATCAACAGGGACCAGTGGGAAGCACAGTGTCAGTGAGTCTTTTGTTGAAGCAATATGTAGAGTAAGGAACTCTGACAATTTCCAGTGATCCAGTACTATACTGGAATGAAGTGTCACAAGCTATGCATCCACTGAAAAACCTTGCAAGAGAGGTAGTTGGGTGTACTGCTCCATCTGTTCCACCAGAGTGAGTTTCCAGCATTGCCGAAAATTATTTAACTGTGAACAGAGCTCAACTTGGTGTCACTTTCCATTCAATGTTATTAAGTGCAATAGTGAATTGTCTTAAAAATTATCAGCTTTTTAGTTACTATCTGCAACTTCTACACAATGAAATCTTAATTTTTGTTTTCAGATTAGTTGTGCCACTGTTTGTAAATAAAGGACAACCTTCCAATGCTAAATTAGTGTTTTTCTTAACCAGGCGATTTTTTTTTTTTTCAGATTCGGGAATTTGTAATTATAATTTTAATTATAACTGATTTTGTTTTGCAGTAATTGCTCTTCTCAAAGGTATTTGTAATAATAATTGTAATTTTGAAAAAGTGAAAGTACTGTAATTGTAATTGTAACTGTAACTGTAATTTAATTATTGAAGAGTAATTGTTCCAACCCTGGCACTCATCCACTCACTTTATGTAGTGTTGTTCTCAGGTGCCTGCCCTTTCATCTCTTTCTTCCTTCCTTTTTTTGTCTTTCTTTCCTTCATTCTTTCCACTTCCTTCTGTTTGCAGGTGACTCTACACTGAGTGACAAGCCAAATGGTTTCCTGTACACCAGGCACCCATTTACTACGCAGGGTGGTAACCATATACAGTAACCAAATTATGGCGCCTGGTGGCTTAGTGGGTAGTGTAGGCGTTCCAATCAGATTGAGCCTGGGCAGGTTTATATTCCAAGGGGTGGTTGAGGTTTATTGCTCATGTATTGCCACTCAGGGATGAGTGAGGCTGGTCACTCTCATCTTAAATGTCAGGACCGACTTGACTAGCCCCGGGATCCTACGCTTCGCATGGGGGCAACAGTGGATTAGATGATGAATGAATGAATGAACTCAATCCTGCATCATCTTTAAACATACTTTGGGTTTAATTCTCTTGGAATTAATCTTGGAAAAATCATATTATCTCTATTATAAAATATGCTTCCAAGAGATTAGGTGTGCTAAGCCAACTCCATGCCTTCTTTACCGCTACGCAGTTGTTGACTTCATACATGGGTTTTATTCACCCCTGTGTAGAGTACAACTCTCATGTGTGGGGAGTCTTCCCCCATATAGCTCTTCCCAACAAGGGGGAGTCAAAGGCTTTTCGTCTTCTTAACTCTCCTCCTTGTACTGGCTTCCTTCAACCTTTGTCTCTTTGCTGCACTGTTGCATCTTTATCTCTTCTCTGTCACTGCTTCAGTGGCCACTGCTCCTCTGAACTGTCTTCTTGCATCCCTCCACTACTATGGTGCGTGTGTTTCTCCCATCTAGCAGCAAACTCTCATCCCTCTTTTGTCCAACTCTCTAATGCATGGGTAAACTGTTACCCCGAGTCCTTCATGTATGCAACAGGTCAACTCTGGAACTGTCTCCCTCTGTCTGTATTGCCCTTTGCCAATGACCTCCAGTGTAGGTAGGAAGGGGAGAGATAAGTTAACTAATACACCCAGTCCTTCCTGTATGCAACAGGTCAGCTCTGGAACTGTCTCTGTCTGTCTGTTTTTCCTACTGCCTATGATCTCCAGTTGTTCAAACGCAGTGTGTCTGTGCATTTCGAAATGAACAGATCTTGAATTTGGATTTTTGTCATCTTTTTTTTTCTTGAATGGAACAGTCTTGCAGGCTCCAGACCTTTGGTTCCTTGTTTATTGCATTAGAAAAAAAAATACTTTTGTTACTCTAATTTGGCCTAAATTTGTCATCTTTCAGTCTTGAATCTTGAACTGTAACACCAGATTAACATTAAATATGATGATGCTAGCCATGAAGAAAAGTGAAAAGATGTACAGCCATAACATTGTCTTTTTCTGCCACTGAACTATGAGCAGTAACCTACAAAAGGACAAAAATCTGTGCCAAGTTAAGGCAAAGGAACTATAATAAGCCTTCTAAGCTAATGGGACTACAAGCCCAAGAGTTGGCAAGCATCTGAATAATACAGTATCAGTGTTGGAGACAAGGATGTAAGATGTCCTGAGTGTGTGTGTGTGGATGGAGTTATGAGAGAGGTTAAAACTTGGGGTGTGGAAAAAAGAACAATGGTGATGGTTGGAGTACTTTCAAATCTTATTTATATAGACTTGCTAACAATGAACAGGATCTTGGCAGTTTGGTTCAGAGGTTTGTGAATGTCTGTGAGTGGTGTTGTTGGAAAGTAAATGTAGGTAAAAGTAAGGTGGTGGTTAAGAGGAGATATGGTAACTCTCAGGGTGATGTGGTGGTGAATGGAATGAGACATGACTTGGTGAAGGAGTATAAGTACCTGAGTGGAGTAGTATAAAAGAAAAGTAAACAGCCAAAGGAAGTGGAATGTTTAGGTGTTTACCTTCCTAGTCATGCTTGTATGTGTTTATGATTGTCCTCTACCGATATATCCCCATTTTGTTTTCCATCTCCTCACAAACTTCCGTAACAAGGGGGGCACCTGTTGTTATATTAAATCGGAACATGCAGTTGACACTGTTTTTATTATGCGCAGTGTTTTAAGGTGCGACTTCTCACTCCGTAACACATAGGTTCAAACCTCAGATTTTCTGCTGTGTCAAAGGGGGCGACTTCTCACACCGTAAGTCACAGGCACAAGCTTTTGGGGGTCCTTTACTACATGACCAGGCTAGAACATATACCAAAGGAACAGGGCAAAAACACAGGCAAACCAGGATTGCACATATATTAACCAGATTGACGGACACAATATGTTATGCTACGTACTGTATTTGCGGGTCGGTTTCTCGCCCTCAAATACGCAGGCTACATTGGGTCCCTATTCTAGACCGGGTCGGTATCTCTAAGGAATAGGACTGGACCCAAAAACAAGGCAGCGAATGTTACACACATGTATTACAAATATCTTCCCAGAGACAATTATACATCAACAAATACATTAGATGCTGAGTTTGCCGGGGATGGGTTAACAATTGAACACAAGGTTTTACTTGACTGGAAATCTGTCACTATACCGGCAGGTATAAAGTATGGTAATATTTACCCAGCACTTATGACACATAAAATACACTCATGATTCAGGACACAGGAATGAATTTACTACTATTTCCCAATCTCATATAGCACTGGACGGCACAGGTATATAAATTACATTAACACCTGTGTCATAGACACTTGCCGGCCAGAAGTCTATCTCAGGCAGAGTCAGCCGCGCAGTGATCATTGAAGGGGGGGGGTGCGGTATTCTAGCGGGACATTTGGAGATGCCCAGACATACGTTAACTAATGTGCCTGGACACTGGGGTGGGTGGAGGTTTAATACACAAGGGGAAGGCACGATGGGAATTGAAATACAAGAGTTAGGGGTTGAGGCTGCAGATGACGCGACAGCCAGTGCAGACGACACCAACACCCCCAACACCCCCAACTCCCCCAGTGCCACTGGGGGCCCGCCGCTGACACTGAGCGGCTGGGAACGGGAATGGCGCACCTGTATCCCTCCCCAGCGCCCCTCTTACTCCCAGGTGTTGCCCCGGAAAGGTAGCAGTCGCCGGCGCCTAGTCTCTGGCCAAAATTCCACTCACCAGGTAAGGGGTGGAGTTTACAACTCCACGCAATGCCGCGGTATTGGCCATTGTCATGCCGGGTACGGGGCAGAACTGGCCACAGTCCGTTCCCCAGTTGCATCCCCCCTATAGGGCCACGGCACGGATGCGTGTCAGTCGGGCAGGACAGGCCACAAGTCGTCCGACTCCTGTAGTTGTTCCCCCCAGAGTAGTGCCACAGTACTGACCACAAGCCGTACTGGGTACGAGGCAGGATCAGCCACAGTCCGTCCCTCTGCTACTAGTCCTCTTAGCTCCCCGGTACGGGCCATTAGGGTCATTAGCCGCACCAGAGCTACAACCCCCTGTGCCACTACAACGTCGGCCACTAGTCACGTCAGGCCAGAGGTAGAACAGGCCACACTAGCTGCACTGCAGCTGTTTTCCCCTGTGCCACTACGACGTCACCCATTAGTCACGTCAGGCCGGAGGTAGAGCAGGCCACAGTCCGCTTCTATCCCACAGGAGATCCTGCAGCCAGAGAGGACCCCTCCCCCAAGCCGTGGCAAGGCCTCACCCGAGGCCTTGGTTCCCTGCAACTCTACCAGTGTGAACAGTGGTTGAAGCGGAGTCCCAGCAGACCCCGCAGCCGACATCGGGCCCTGTCCACTACTCCCCCAATCCGAGGTCCCCATGTGACGACCCTGACGGTGATGCTGCCCTCCAGCCATTGCCGCAGTCCAGCCTCCCCGGGTTCCAGTACCCTGGGTCCTCAGACACCCCGGGAGTTGCCCCGAACACCAGGGCACGACTTACCTGTGGGCGAGACCACTCTGAGTCTCTCCCATACTCGACGTCGGGCCTGTCTTCTGGCTTTCTTCGGGCCGAGCCCCTAGTCCCACGACTACGTGTAAGGCCCTGTCCAGGGGCGCGTCACTCTGCCCTTCCTCCGGATGGAGGAATCGACCTGCGGCCCACCAGTGATAGTGAAGTGAGTGGACTTTACCTATATGTGTGCTTTCTAAACCCAGATATATGTGTGCATTAGTTTATACCATGTGAGTGATTCCCTATAGTATATTCTAGCGATAAGTAACCAGGAGCCCAAGCGTAAGATTGGATGATCCTAATAGTAACTTTGGCCCAATTTATATCCCGAGAAGAGACCCGCGCATCCCCCAGTGAACGAAACGCCACAGTGACCAACAGAACAACATTATGCCAATCGTGCCATTCCCTTGTTTATTAAAAAACTCCCTCCCCCGTGCACCAGCACCCAAGTGAAACACCTCAGTGGCTAACAGAAGGAAAAGATATTATTCCCATCGTGCCTTCCCCTTGTGTGTTAAACCTCCATCCACCTCAGTGTCCGGGCACATTAGTTAGGGTATGTCTGGGCATCTCCAAATGTCCCGCTAGAATACCGCAGTCCCCCATTCAGTGATCACCATGCGGCTGACTCTACCTGAGATAGACTTCCGGCCGGCAAGTGTCTATGACACAGGTGTTAACGTAATTCATATATCAATGCCGTCCAGTGCTATACGAGATTGGGAGATTGTAGTAAATTCATTCCTGTGTCCTGAATCATAAGTGTATTTTATGTGTCATAAGTGCTGGGTAAATATTACCATACTTTCTACCAGCTGTACGGTGACAGATTTCCATTCAAGTAAAACCTTGTGTTAAGTTGTTAACCCATCCCTGGCCAACCCAGCCTGTAATGTATTTGTTGATGTATATACTATTGTCTCTGGGAAGATATTTGTAATACATGTATGTAAGTCACTGCCTTGTTTTTGTGTCCAGTCCTTTAGAGTTACCGACCCGGTTTAGAATAGGGACCCGCTGTAGCCTGCGTATTCGAGGGCGAGCAACCGACCCGCATATACGTAGCATAACAGTGTGGGTGTGCACTGTGTATAAATATATATATATATACATACATATATGTGCTATACTACTGTTGATGAATTGTGTAATAGAATTTCCTGTGTTAGAGATACCAGTGTGACGTACGTGCCGTGAATACTGTGTTCATACTACCATACATTCCCATGGCCGGTAGAGACAGTTTGTTTCTTGGTAAAACTTGCCACAAGCCAATCACCGGCTAACCCAGTACCTATGTAATGGTCAATGTTGTATTTGTCTCTGGGAATATACTTTGAATATACGTTTGTCAGTAGTTACTGCCTTGTTTTTGTGTCCTGTCCTCTCCCTAATGTACCGACCCGGTCTTGAAAAAGAACCCGCTGTCAGTCTGCGTATTTTAGGAGCGAGAAGTCGACCCTCAGAAACTATCTATCTATCTATTGCCAGACGCCACAATCCCGTAAGGGGTGGCCATTTGACTCTGAGTTATTTGTTTTACAGGGAGGGGCACTAACCCTCCACCAACCCACTTGTTGACACGTAGGGAGCACGTATGGTTTGGTTATATGGTTACCACCAAGCGTTGTAAATGGTTTCTTGGTTTACAGGAAACCATTTGGCTTGTCACTCAGTGTAAAGCCACCTGTAAAGGAAAGAAAAGCAATAAGAAGTGACAGGAAAGATGGGAGAAATAGGAAGAGAGGAGGGCAGGCTCAGAGAGAGAATGATAAAGGCTAAGGAAGAAGTAGGCAGCACTACATCAAGTGAGTGGATGATGATCGCCACCATCTACCACTAACCCTCAGAAACGCGACAGGCAAAGGCACCTACCTCTCGCATACGCGTCTGAGGGACAAGTAGTTGGCCCTCAAATACGTAGCATAACACAAATATTTTCTAAGACTTAAGAAAGTTCGAGAATGCGGCATCTATGGTGTTAACAAGACTACGTGTAGAATTAATTGGGGTTAGTGCCCAAACGAATGCCAGTTTGTGAATGACACCTAAGTAGCCAGAGAAGAAGGAGAAGAATCAGTGCCCTGCAAACCATTGGCCTGGGTGGGAGTGAGCGTGGATTCTCTCTACTTAATATTTTTTTTTTTTTGTTGGTGTATGAAGGTATGTGCTCGGAAATTGGCTTCATGGCCCTTTGTAGTGGACTGTGTGCCTGGTATTCATATTTGTAGTTGGATGTTGGTAACTGTCAAGTATGTAAAGATCGAGGGTAACTGGAGCGTAGGGCATCCACAGGTGGTTAAAAAGGAAGGGGTTGTTTGTGGTCAGTGGGAGTAGCGCCGTGAG
>JAGKTI010023977.1:0-14568 GCA_018397915.1 Birgus latro
CGTGGAAATCGCAGACGTAATAGAAAGAGGATCACCAGGCAGAACACAAACATCGTGGCGAAGTTAGGGTCTTTATTTGCTGACGTTTCGGAAAATGCATATTCCATCTTCAGAGCAAAATCTAAAATCGAGAAATATACACAGTTAAGATTTTTATATCTCGTAAAGATCAAAGCAACACTGTAAACATGAAAGTAAGTAAACCAAGTCCATTAAAATGCCGCGTTTGGAAACCAATAAGTAATTAAATCTAAAATGAAGGGGGTAGGACTAAGAACACACAACTTATCTATAAAATAATTACTGTAAGAAGAACTTACCTAGCATGGAAAACAAAACAGTTCACAGGAAGCCATGTCACTGATTGAAGGGTTAAAACGATATTGGTACAATGCTTCCATAATGGGAAGGTCCGTGTCATTGCTGCTACCACCAAGAACTGTGAAGTGGGAATGAGAGAAAGGATGGTCGTGTTGTTGTGAGTGGTCTCGTATTGCTGAGTGTGGTGGGTTGGTGATTAACTGGCTTGTTCGACTGAACGACCTAAGTGTTCGTGGATTCGTGTCTTCAGGTGTCTTTTTGTTTTACCAATATATGCCGCCCTACAGCTGGCACACGTGAAGAGGTAAACAACGGATGCTTGTAAGTGTGAGGGAATGGTGTCTTTTACCTTGAAAAAACTCTGGATAGTTTTTTGGGTTTTAAAAACAACTGTAAGTGACACTTGTGGGAAATGTTGAGCTAGAAGTTTTTTAAGTTTGTTTCTCAGTGTGAAGCTAAGGGGTCCCGTGTAGGTTATGGGAAAGTAAGCAGTGTTTTTCGGAACAGTACTGACTTGGACCTTAGAAGCCGTAAAGAATTTATTAAGGGTCTTACCAATATACGTTTCAGTGAATCTTATGGGGAAACCATTTTTAAACAACAAATCTTTAAGAAAGTTAAGTTCCATATCAAGGTGAAAATAATTCGAGCATAACTCATAAGCTCTATGGGTGAGAGTGCTGACTAGATTACGTTTATAGCTTAATGGGAGGAATGAGGAAAATTTCATACATAATCCAGTGAAAGTTGGTTTCCTGTATAAGGTAGTTTCAGAACTATTGTTCCTATGGAGAATGTTTATATCTAAAAATGCTAAACTATTATCATTCTCTAGGTCACAGGTGAACTTAATGTTACCATGTTGAGAATTCAAATAACTAAGAAACAATGGGACATGATCAGTAGATCTAAAAACCAAAAAGGTGTCATCAACATAACGGCGATAAAACAAGGGTTTAAAATCAGTAGGACACTCAGCCAGCCAACGCTCTTCGTGGTAGCACAGGAAAGCATTGGCTAGTGTTGGTCCTAAAGGTGATCCCATGGCAACACCATCACATTGCTTATATGCTTTATTTTCAAATAAAAATATGCTGTCCTTGGTTGCCAGTTCCAGAAGTTTCTTAAACTGAGACGAATCAAATCCATTACTGTTATGAGCACTGGAGAATAGACGATCTAAACATATGTTGATGGTTTCAGCAACAGGAATGTTCGTAAATAGAGACTTGATATCGAAACTGGCCATAACACAGTCACCGAAGGATTTATTAATCAGCTCCTTAGCAAAACTAAAAGAATCCTTCACAGTATACTCATTGGTGGTAATGGGTGATAGCAATGGGACAAGAAATTTTGATAAGCTGTAATTGCACGTACCAATGGCAGAGAGGATGGGACGTAAAGGGACACCCTCTTTATGTATCTTAGGAAGGCCATAAAGTATGCCAGGTTTTGAACCACTTACATACAGTTGTGAAAAAACAGAGTCACTAATAATGCTCTTACTCTTAAGTGTGCGTAAAAATCTGTTTATTTTATCTTCACACCTGAGTAAAGAAAGTAAGACAGTGTGAAAGGGGAAATAGTAGGGGAGTGAAAGATGGGAACAGATTGCTGGTGAAGAGAGAGAAATTGAGGAGATGGAAGGAGCACTTTGGGAATTTGTTGAATGTAGAGAGTGAGAGCAGAGCGAGTGTAAGTGGTTGGGGAATGGCTGGGAGAAGAGGTGAGAGGAGGGAGGAAGAGATCAGTAGGGCAGAAGTAGTGGAAGCAATGAAGAAGATCAAGATGGGAAAAGCCCCAGGAGTTGATGGAGTGTATGACGAAATGCTGAAGTATGGGGTGAGATTGTTGTGGAATGGATATGGAAGTTGTGTAGATTGGCTTGGGAAGAGGGAAGGGTTCCAGAGGACTGGAAATCAGGTATAATTGTTCCTTTATATAAAGGAAAACGGGAGGGAGAAGTATGTGGTAACCATAGGGGTATTTGCCTTCTTAGTGTGACTGGAAAAATATATGGTAGAATACTTATTGATGGGGTTAGGCATATAACAGAGGAGTTAATTGGAGAAGAACAAGGGGGATTTAGGAAGAGAAAAGGGTATGTAGATCAGATATTTGTTCTAAGATGTTTAGTGAAGTGTCTAGAGAAGGGAAAGAAAGTGTATGCTGCCTTCATGGACGTGGAGGAAGTTTATGACAGAATAGATTCTAGGCAAGGTATTAAGAATATATGGAGTGGATGGCAAATTGTTGAGTGCTGTGAAGAGTACGTATGATGGAGCTAGGGCTACTGTGCGAGCGGATGGTGAGCTGAGTGAGTTCTTTGATCTGAATGTGAGACTGAAACAGGGTTGTGTGATGTCTCCATGGGTGTTTAATATATACATGGATGGGGTTGTAAAGGAGGTGCAAGGTAGGGCAGTGAATGTGGGAGTGGCTCTAATGAATGAGGATGAGATGTGGAAGATTCTGGTGTTGTTGTTTGCTGATGATACAGTATTGTTGAGTGAAGGTGAGTGGGAGTTGCAAGGTTTGGTGAATGAATTTGGGACAGTATGTAAGAAGAGGAATCTGAAAGTCAATGTAAACAAGAGTAAAGTTATGGTGTTTGAGAGGCATGAAGTCACAGAATGCACAGTGAGGTTGGATGGTGAGGATATGGAGAAAGTGAGTGCATTCAAGTATTTGGGTAGTGTGATGAGTAAGAATGGAAGTTTTGGGGATGAAATACTTGAAAGGGTACATTAAGGAAGGAAGGTTGTTGGTTCACTGAAAGCAGTGATGAGAAATAGGGAGGTGAATATGGAAGTCAAGAAGTCACTTCATGATAGTATCGTGATCCCTACCCTGATTTATGGAAGCGAGGCATGGACCTTGCTAGAGGGTAACAAGTCAAGAGTGAGAGCAGTGGAAATGAGTTACTTGAGAGGAGCATGTGAAATGACATGGAGGGACAGGTTGACGAATGAAGAAGTGAAGGAACACTATTGAGTGAATGTGGATGTGGTTGAGAAGATTAGGAGAAATACACTGAGGTGGTTTGGACATGTGGAGAGAATGGAGAATGAAAAACTGACTAAGAGGGTGTATGCAGGTGGGGTGGAGGGAGGGGAAGACCGAGGATGAGGTGGAGGGATGGAGTTGAGAGGTATATGAGAGAGGGGGGAGTGAGTTTGGGGGAGGGTATGCAAATGGTGGGTGACAGAGTGATTTGGAGGCGTTTTGTCTGCAGCTACCCTTTCGGGATTAGGGCGTAGGGCTATAGATAGATAGACAGTGGCCAAATAACTCAAAGTCGAATGGCCATCCCTTACGGGATTATGGCGTCTGGCAATTGATAGATAGATCATCTATAGTTGTCTTCAATAATGACAGCTTATTGTCTTGTTATTGTTGTGAAGGCGAATTTGACTTGACGGTGAATTATCCCGAAACCATCAGTCCTTGCTGACGACTTCTTTATAGCTTTTTTTTTTCCTTTGTTGTTGATGACTAATGGCTTTCAAAAATAGTTTCCCAATGCCCTTTTTTTTTTTTCTTATGGACACCGAAACTTATTCCTGGCAAAATATGCATGATGCTAGATGGCCATCAAGAGGGATATTAAGTTCTTTTTTTATAAACCCTCCCCGTAAAACAAATAACTCAAAGTCAAATGGCCACGCCTTACGGGATTATGGCATCTGGCAGTAGATAGATAGATAGATCACCCATAGCTGTCTTCATTAATGACGGCGAATTGTCCTGTTATTGTTGTGACAGCGAATTGTCCCGAAACCATCAGCCCTTGCTGACGACTTCTTTATATCTTTTATTTTTTTCCTTTTTAGTTGATGACTAATGGCTTTCAAAAATAGTTTCACACTGCATCTTTTTTTTTTTTTAATGGGAACCAAATCTTATTCCTGGCTAAACATATGTGATGCTAGATGGCCATCAAAAGGGATAGTAAGTTCTGTTTTTTATTAACCCTCCCCGTAAAACAACTCAAGTCAAATGGCCACCCCTTACGGGATTATGGCGTCTGGCAGTAGACAGATAGATTGTACATTTCTAATTTGCATGCTCATTTTTAGACCATTATATGTTATTATGTGGTACAAAAAGGGTATCTTTGGGATAAATATTGAGGTCTTGGCACCAGTTAGAATTATTACCATAAGTTCTTCACTTTGGCTGTCGCGTTTTCTGCTATAGTGCAGACATAGTGGCACCAATTAGGCATGATAGCCGAGGGTTGAGTGAATATATATATATATACGCGTGTATGTAATACATGTCTGTCTTATTTTCTTTCATCATTGCATACTGTTACCAGTATTTAAGTTACTATAGTAAAATAGGATGCAGTGTTTTTAATATATGATGAGATACTCTACAGTATTATTTAACTAGAGTTAATTGTTTAATCTTTTGGTTGGAATTTGCCATTTTTTAATTAAATTGTTAATGCATTATCCCAAAAGTTTTAAACTGCCAGTGAAATTAGTAATGGGAAGATCTGTTTTGACTGCAAGGGATTTCTTTTTTCAGAATATGATCCTCTAGATCCAGCCATAATCTGACTCCTTTGGTGTGACAGTACATTAGCAGTGAACTTTATTTATTTATATATTTTTTATTTAACTCGAGGGTTTTCCAGTTTCGGAATAAAATCTTCCAGTCAGCTAGAATACATGTAAATGCTATGTTATGTATGAGTGAAGTGTTGAGAGTCACCACAGCTTTTATGTAAGATGAATGTGTTCCTGTGCAGATTCTCCCATTAAGACTCAAAATTCATATTCCATTTCCCCTGAAAAATAAGTTATCTCATGATGCATTTCACTGCAGGTACATCGATGGTGGAAGGAACCCTCAGCTGTACACAAAGGACTGCATGGAGAAAGCTCTGACCAAGAATGAGCAGGTGAGAATAGTGTTTATTTAAAAGGCAAAATATAAAATTTTGAGATTTTGTTCAAAGTAGATTGGCTCTTTCTGGCAGGTTCATGTGAAGTATATTAAAAAAAAGGGAGAAAGACAAAAAAAAATCAGGCTCATGAGAGGGTTAGCTAGGATGAGTGTCGGGAGGGACTGTAGATATAAGCTATTTTGGCAGGTAAGTGTACACTGATATGGTGTTGTGGATGTACTAGTTGAGGAGAAATAGGTGGAATGAGTCATGAATGTAATGAGAGTAAATAAAAGCATTATAGCAGTAAAAATGCCGTACGGTAAACTCATGATTTCGGTTATATCAACATATGCTCCACAGGTTGGCTTGGATGATGAAGAAAAAGGTAGATTCTGGGATGACTTGATGTGTGTAGTTGGTGGTTTGGGGAATGATGAGATATTAGTTTTGGGTGGGGATGTAAGTGGTCATGTGGGTGAAGCAGCTCAAGGATATGAAGGGGTACATGGGGGATGTGCATATGTTACAAAGAATGTAGAAGGATAAAGGATACTCATATTTGGGGAGGTAGTGAACATGACTGTGTTTACAACATACATTTTTGGAAAAGAGTGATAGCTGAGTACATAAGAGTGTGGGGGCAGTAGTTGCCAGTTTGATTATTTCCTGGTCAGAAGGGCTTATTGGAGGTTGGTGAAGTATGTTAAAGGTGTAGGGAATGAAGAGTTGTGCAGCGACACAAATTACTGGTATCTGAAGGATGTTAAAGGTGTAAGGGGTGAAGAATTGTGCAGCAACACAAATTACTGTTATGTGGCATGGTGCTGAAGGAGCAGATGGTGAAGAAGAGGATCTACGCAGCCAGGAGAAAAGTATGGATGGTGAAATGCCAATCAGTAAGGGGTATAGCTAGATGAGTATAGTGGTGACCAAACTGGTAGCCGTAAACAGAAGAATTAATGAGGGGTATAGCAAGGTGAGTATAGTGGTGACCAAACTGGTAGCTGTAAATGGAAGAATTAATGAGCAGTACAGAACTCTTAAGAACAATCTCTTGAGAACTACTGGGTGGTAGATTGGTCATGTATGTGGGTGCTCACACCCAGGTGAGAGTGAATGGAGATTTGAGTGATGAGTTTTCTGTTAATGTTGGCATGCATGAGGGGACTGTCTTGAGCTCCTTATTGTTTGTCATATCGCTTGAGGCTGTCACGTGACTTCAGAAATGGACTCCCGTGGGAAATGTTGTATGCTGATGACGTGGTGTTCATTGAAGAGAATGAAAGGGAGGTGGAGGAAAGATTTAGGAAGTGGAGAGGTAGATTGGGGCACAAGGGTTTGAGAGTAAATGCAGTTAAGACAAGTGAGGATACTTAGGGCTGGTGGTGGTACTGTCAGAGCAGAGGGTGTGTGGCCATGTGCAGTTTGCCACAAGGGTGTGGGAAGTAACTTCGTCCTGTGGAGTGTGTGTGTATGTTAAGTGGATGCATATGAGATGTAGTGGTATTTGTGGTAGATTGTGAAATAACGCTGGTTTCATGTGTGCAGTTTGTCAGGGAGAGCATGTAGAGATTTTAGGCTTGAGTTATTGATCCTGCTGGAGAGTCTCTTGAGTGTATGGAGGAATTTTCTTATTTGGGGGACATGTTATGTGTTGGAAGTGGGGCCAGGGTTAGGACTTTGCTATGGTTAGGAGTAGTTGGAGAAAGTTCAGAGGAAGGGGATAGTTGTAGGCTTATCGTACAAAAATGACTGATTAAATGGATGTGTAGTGCGTTCATGAATGCAAGGTCTAGGGGGCTCGGGATTAGGTTTCCAATAGAAAAGTTGAGAGGATGGATGGGACTTGAATGTATTGGTGTTGTGATGAGAAGGGGTAGCTTGGGAAGGTTTGGACATGTTGAGCAGATGGAGGACAGCAGTTGGGTGTGGAAGGTGAGAAATGTGAACATCGAGGGTAGGGCTGCGAGAGGCAGATCAGAAAAAACCTGGGATGAAGTCACAGAGTGTGACCTCATGGATGAGGGACTGAACAGGAGGCTGCCAGAGATCATGCAGTGTGGAGATCTGCCATTAGGTGACTAAGGCCAATGCATGCAAGCATGTTGGAGCCTTTATAAGTGATACAGTGCAGTAGACTACAGTACCAGGCATTTGTTATTGATGATTCTCTTGTTTGTTGTTCTACAGGTTAATGGTCGTATTGATGCCTACAAGCGGTTCAAGGCGATGCTGCTGGTGGAGCTGTCACACGTCTTCCCAAATGAGATGACGAGGTACCGTGCAGTCCGAGAGGAGCTCAGCTGAGGGGGTGGGGAGGCAGCATTGGGTGGGCAGGGGAGTGGGGAGGGAGCCCAGAGGTGACTAGAGGGGTTAAGGAGGGAGGGATAGAGGGAGCAAGTTAAACAGGGAGGGAGGGAGGAAAGCAAGAAAAGAAAAGTAGAGAGAGAGAGGCTGAAAACAAAGAGATGAAGGATTTTTTTTCTTCTTCTTCATCAAATCTGGGGTAAAAGGATGAAGAGCTGGAGTAGAAGTGAGTCAGCTTTGTACAGATATCTTATCATTATTGGACAAGCAGATTAAGCACAGTTGGTTAGAAATAAATCCCTTACAAAAAAGCATATTTGAAGGAGTCTTATGAAAATTCCTGGTATGGAGTTGAAAAAATTTACTTTACCCATTTAACTCAAAGCTTTCATATGTTTAGGACAAAACATACAGCTATATCTGGATGTATCCTCAATTAGCTGCTTTAGAGAGTAATAAGACAGAACAAAATATATAGATATATAAATGAGTAAATTAAACTGTGTGTTTTAGCAGTCTTTTCGTACTGTACAAAAGTCATTACAACATCTATATAGTATTGCATACTCTAATTCTATGCCATGTTTGTACAGTATCATCTTCATAAAGATAATATGTTAACTAGAACTGTTTTTGTCCTTGTAGACTGTGTTCCTTTCCTGATATACAGTAGCTGTTTGATTGCTTGTATGTCTGTCCAGTGTTTAACCCATGGATTGCGAGCCACAGCTCAGGCTGGGTAGCGTTGCGTTGCGAGCCACAGCTCAGGCTGGGTAGCGTTGCGTTGCAAGCCACAGCTCAGGCTGGGTAGCGTTGCGTTGCGAGCCACAGCTCAGGCTGGGTAGCGTTGCGTTGCAAGCCACAGCTCAGGCTGTGCTGGCTGTGCATCACCGCTAACTACTCCATTCCTATGCAAACTTACGTATGGTGCTGTGCAAAGACAGAGAGAGATTTTTTCACCAGATGATGCCCTGGTTTATCTTCAGGTTTATAGTAAACAAAAACAATATTTTTTTCATTTTTTCATGACTCCCCTATGTAAACTTACGCATGGCCCTATGCAAAGATAGAGATTTTTTTTTTTTCTTCCCCACCAGATGATGCCCTGGATGTTTATCTTCAAGTTTATAATAAACAAAAACTAAAGAAAAAAAAATCTTCATTTTTTGCACACCACAGGGTGGGATAAAAAAAGGGTAATTGCGCAGTCCATGGGTTAATACCATATTATTCCAGGGAAACTGACAAAATGCTTCGGCATACAGTATTTGTCCCGGGTCAGTAATGATTCCTGTCCACCTATGGCACACTACTCATTCCTCATGTGCTCCTCTACCGTGTCCCACAACCTTATTCTTTATCTAGAATTATAGAATTTGTCTGCTGTTAGCAAGGATATTAGTTTTATCCAGTGCTGGGATAAGAAACAGTCTGATGATTTTGATTTCTTTTAGAATGGTGTAACTGGTTTTCCACATAACCCCTCACTGTGTCATAAAGATACTCCAGTAACACCTTTACACCAGGCCTGAGTGAGATAATCTTAGCATACATTGATTCATCTTGAATGGTAGGTATTAGTGTCTGATTGGTAACATGTGAAGGTATATGGTATGTGGAAGAACTGTTGGGCCTCTGGGAGTGGGCTGTTAACTATGTGTCCAGAGTTAAAAACACACACACACACACACACACACACACACACACACACACACACACACACACACACACACACACACACACACACACACACACACACACACACACACACACACACACACACACACACACACACACACACACGTCCTTCTGCACCATGGCAATGGCATTTCATGTGAGGCAGGAGGCAATGTACTCACATACCTTGCAGTAAGAATGCCATTCACCTTCTGACTTCACTGCAGGTAATGGCTGGTGCAAATTTATCATTCTGACAAATAATTTTCAGTATTAGTTAACCCTTTCGCCCACCACCAGGCCGCCCGCGCGACACAAATTGCACGTATTCTTGCCCTATTTTCGCTAACCAGACCTCTGAATATTGCCCTGAAACTCACATCATCTTATTCGCCGATGTTTCTTCTAGCTGATAAGCCAAAGGAAAAACCAGAAAAATACGAATAAAAGTACATTAGGCCGCTGTGAATAAACATTTCGGAACATTGATCTCATTTCCCAACATCGTCATTCGAATGTTTTCCATCATACAGAAAAATGTTGTTATAAGTTTTGATAGAGAATTTCATTGGCTTTCTAATGAGGTGTGTCCGGTTGTGATGCGATTTGTAGTTTTCAAGAAAATAGCCAAAAACTAAAAGCCATTTTTGTAAAAAAAAATTGAATTTTGTTCAGGGAGGTATACTGCAGAAGTTTTCTCACACACCTTATGTTTTTATTACATAATCTTATGTAGAATTTCATAAACTTTCTCCTGATACCTTTTTGTTTTGATACGCCTCATAGTTTCCGAGTAAATCACAAAAAACTACAGGGTACTCGCGGCCGCGGTGGACTTTCATCTTGCGTGCACAATAACCGCCTACGTAACAACAACTTTTCATTAGAGAAATTAAATAGTTATGTCCTGTACATACATAGAATTCACTGATCTTTATCATGGTTCTTACAGGAAATTGATAGTTAGTGTGTGTGCGCACACACACACACCTGCTAAGTCACGAGTGATGACGTCATCGGAAGGTTCCTGTGGTATGCAACCGGGAGCCTTAGCAGTTCACGTCGTGAAGGCGGCCGGTGAGTGTGGTTTGCCTAGTTCCTACAGTGGTAGCAGAGCGTAGTTGCGAGAATGGCGTCATGTTCGACCAAGTGGCCTCCAAAACTTGAAAATGATTCTACATATGAGAGCTGGAAAAAAGACATTGGCATTTGGTGCGAACTAATGGACCTAGCAGCAGAAAAACAAGCCTTAGCTATTCACCTGTCATTGTCTGGAAGAGCGAGGGTGGCGTCTTCGCAGATTGAAACAGATGTTCTGAAGCAGAAGGATGGTGTTCAGACCCTGCTGAAAAAATTAGACGGTTTATTTCTCGTGGACAAAGGACGTCGACAGTTTGCAGCGTTTTATGAGCTATACAACTTCAGAAGAGCCAGTGATATGAACATTCGGGAATTCGTGACAGAATTTGAGCATGTTTACTTCAAATTTACCAAGCAGGACATGGAACTGCCAAATTCTGTGATGGCTTTTATGCTCTTAGCTGCATGCAAACTTTCAGACAGTGATCGACAACTAATGATGTCCGCGATAACTGAGGTGACATACGAAAATATGAAATCTGCCCTGAATCATATTTTTGCTGGTGAAATTGGCAGGCAGAACGAGGCATCGGTGTCCGCCCAGGAGGTGAAAGACAAACCAGTATTTTGGAGTGACGAAGGTGAGGGTGACGAAACGCTTTATGCTAGAGGTACTCGACAAGGACAGAGAATGTTGCGGGGTGGTGCAATACGTGATCGACGTCGGGGTAGTTGCCGATGTTCAACCGTATCTGCTAGAATTCCCCAACGCTCATCCACCGGCAGGAGGCAGAACCCACTTGGGCCTGACGGAAAGGTATCGAGGTGTTTCGTATGTGATTCTAGATTTCATTGGGCATGTGACTGTCCGGATGCATACGAAAACGACAGCAGTCGAGAAGAGAATTCTGAAACAGTGCATCTGTCGTTATTTATGGGCTATGCGGATGATGCTGCTAGTAGAGGTAAGTCACAGACTCTAGTAGAAGAATCTAAGGGATGTGCTCTTCTAGACACAGGGTGTTCTACAACTATATGTGGAGTTGAATGGATCAATTGCTATCTAAGTGAGCTCACTGATTATGAACGTGATGCTGTAAGAGAAGAAGCGTCATCCTCAACGTTTACTTTTGCTGATGGTGTCACAGTTTCTTCCTTCAAACGTGTTACTCTGCCCTGCTACATTGGAAACGTGCATGCGCACACACACTAACAGATACGTTCAATAATTTTGGAGTAAATGGACGACAAAGATAGAATACTCTTCCTCGCCTGCAAGCGAGAAGAACGCTCAATTTCCCTGACTCACGAATACTTACATATTTTCGCTCGTTAGGTTTTACTGTTATTATTTTTTTTTACTCAAATTATACACATGAAATATCATAAGCTCTTTGATAGTGCTCTCAGAAACTCGACATGACCACTAGTCTTTTTGCTAGGTACTGATACAGAAGCTGAACTTTCTTCCATCTCATATGTATATATGTAAAAAACAATACTTATTTGTGAAAAAAATATAGATATGTAGAAATAGGTCAATATACAAATCAACAAATTATGGATAACTTACTTGCTCCAGAGGTGTTGGAGCTGCTGGCAGGAACTTGAAGGAATTGAAGATGAGTTAGGTAGTGTGTGAGCTCGTGTGTGTGTATGTGTGTGTGTTTGTAGCGTATTCTCTGTTCCTTGCACCACGTTTGCCTAACACATGCGATGCACACAATAGATTTCTCCACAAACATTCACTGAACGACATACGTATATACATGTAATGTCATATATGTGTCGCTGTGTGGCGTATTTTCTTGTCTCTGATCATTACGTAACTTTCCGCTGTCAGTCAGTGCACGCAGTATTTCTCGATGAACACTCGCTGCACTATTTTATACGTATATTTCACACTGAACCATATGCAATATAAAACACGAGCACATGATTCCATCTCATCCTCCTCTGTTATTCCCTTCCTTACTGTATGGTGCCTGCTCCCTTAGCAACTGATGCATATGTCTGTGTATCTCTATGGCATAACATAATGCCTGCTATGGTAGGTCAGGTATTTCACTAATCCAGGCACTATATGTTTCACAGATATAAGTAATGGCTTCACTATAAGGGTAAAATACATCATTTACGGGCAGGATGAGTGGAAACCCCGCTATAACAAACCAGACTCCTGCCTCTAGGCCTAACGGCTGATAACAGGCCCCAATGCTTTACAAACAATATATCTATGTTCAATAGGCACAATCACTTCACAGTATAGTCAAAAACACTGTAGAATTACAATATTTCAATAATGGCTTCAGCCTCGGGAGGGAGGGGGAAAATGGCACATTTAAAGGGACAACGCAACACAGCATGACCTGCTGTCTGGCTGCTAGTGGAGCACTGAGATTCTATCACTGCGTACAGTCATATATGAGCCATTGCAGTGTTGCCAAGGTCTTACCTCGTAAGAGACACGTGGCTCCTAGAACGCTACAAAATTTGACGCAAATCGACCAAAAACTTATTTTTTGGTTAATTTTTTTTTGCTGGGAAGCTGGGAAACCAATCAGTAAGGGATGCCTTTTATAGTGAGATGAGGAGAGTGATGGCTGAACAGGAAGCCGTAGACAGAGGCGTTAATGAACAGTATAGAGCCCTTAAGAACAACCTCTTGAGAGTTATCGATGCAATATGCGGTTGGACAAGAGGCCCACCAAGACATAAAGTAACTTGGTGGTGGGATGAGGGTGCGGAAGCTGCAGTTAAGAAGAAAAGAAGGCTTTTCCGGGAATGGAAGAATGGTGGTAACAGGGAGGAGTACTTGGCTGCCAAGCGCAGGGCTAGAAGAGAGGTATACAGGGCGAAGTCTGAGTCACAGAGACTTTTACTTGATAATCTAAATCATGGGTGGCAAATCAGGTGAAGAGGGATAATCGGGACATTGTAGGCGAGCAGTGTGTGAAGAATGATGATGGAAGAGTTGTGGTGAACTGTGAGGATATTAAAGATGCATGGAGGGAGCATTATAGCCGATTGTTGAATGAGGAGTTTGATTGGGATAGAGAAGGTTTGGAGCCCGCTGATCCAGTGTTTGGCCCTTGGCCTTTGATTGACGCTGCTACTGTGAGTGAGGCAATAGGCAGGATGCGGGTGGGGAAGGCGGCAGGTTTGTCTGGGTTGACTGCCGAGATGTCGAAGGCCTCAGGAGATACTGGGGTGAGGTTAGTCACTGACCTGATAAATATGATTATATATGAGTGTGTTGTCCCAGATGATTGGCTGAAGAGTGTAATTGTAAATGTGTACAAAGGAAAGGGTGATGCCCTGGAAAGGGGAAATTACAGAGGTATAAAGCTCTTAGATCAGATAATGAAAGTAATGGAGAGATTTCTAGAAGGTATGATTAGAGAAAGAGTGAATTTCGATGAGATGCAGTTTGGGTTTATGCCAGGCAGGGGGACCACTGATGTCATATTCATTGTTCGACAGCTTCAGGAAAAATATATTGGAAAGAAAAGGGAATTGTATTTTGTTTTTGTTGATTTGGAAAAGGCCTTTGACAGAGTCCCTAGAGAGGTGGTGAAGTGGGCAATGAGAAAGCTAGGGTTGGAAGAATGGCTGGTTAGGGTGGTTATGGCCATGTACATGGATGCTCGCACCCAGGTAAGAGTGAATGGAGCTTTGAGTGATGAGTTTTCCATGAATGTTGGTGTGCATCAGGGGTCAGTTTTGAGTCCCTTGTTGTTTATCATGGTGCTTGAAGCCCTCTCACGTGACTTCAGAGATGGACTCCCATGGGAGATGTTGTATGCTGATGATTTGGTGTTGATTGCAGAGAATGAAAAGGAGGCGGAGGAAAGATTTAAGAAGTGGAGAGATGGTATGGGGCACAAGGGCTTAAGGGTAAATGCAGATAAAACAAAAGTGACGATATCTAGGGTTGGTGGTGGTACAATCAGAGTAGAGGGAGAGTGGCCATGTGCAGTTTGCCACAAGGGTGTGGGAAGTAATTCCATCTTGTGTAGTGTTTGTGATAAATGGGTGCACAAGAGATGTAGTGGTATTAGAGATAGACTGCGAGATGATGCTGATTTCATGTGTGCGGCGTGTCGGGGAGAGCAGGTGGAGATTGTTAGGTGTGAGAGGGTTGAACTTGCAGGCGAGTCTCTTGAGTGTGTGGAGGAGTTTCGTTATTTGGGAGACATGTTATGTGCCGGAGGTGGGGCTGGAGTTAGCTCAGTTGCTAGGGTGAGAAGTGGTTGGAAGAAGTTCAGGGAGCTGTTGCC